>CBVK0102577953.1:0-12776 GCA_900067695.1 Picea abies | reverse complement strand
TTGGGTCCCTTCTTTCTCCAATGGAAGGCTCTTGAGGCCCTCACTTGATTTCTCTCCTTTACAATGAAAAGATGAAAATGTGGGTGAAAGAACTCCAAGCTTATTCACTCAAGATAGGGGTGAATAGCTCTATGAAATGTAGCTTGTAATGTTTATTTCCAAAGAATGGGTCCTTAGCAATCTCAGCAGCATAACAGTATGAAGAATTCCTTGAGAAAATGGTGGTCATTCATGGCAATGGTGGTCATTCATGGCTTTTTATAGCCAAGCATTGGATCATTATGTAACCTCTTTAGAATGTGAAAAGGGGCTCTTTAGGGCACAATTAGGTCTTTGACCAGCCCACCATGAGGATTGAGCTCGGATTTGGTGTCAAATCGACTTGGGAGCTGATCCATTAGTGGTTGGGAGGCCGACCAATTTCAATAAATGCGCCGTTTAGCATGCGCGTGGGTTTTTTGCCGAACAGCCGCACCTTGTGCACATATGCATGCTTTGTATGATTATGTTACACACATATGCGCATGCACCCAAATGATGCAAAGCGCCTTTCAAATTTTTGGTCATTTGAATAGTTTTTTGACCCTTTTGCAATGCTGTGGGATTAATCCTGTGCCATGAATGACTCTTTCTGTTTTGACGATGTGGAGTTCTTGTCGCCCTGTGCGGATGAAATTTCAGTGATAATAGATGCCCCCTGATGGATGAGGTTAGGAGAAAAACGTATAGCCGAAATCCATCAATGTTTATTTTACTGAAAATGGTGTTGTAAGGGAGAGCAAGAGTGGGACCGTGTAGAGCAATCCTTTGGAGAAGGAAGGAACCGGTAGAACTCGACCTTCCAGCAGGTGCGTAACCATATACAACTGTGTACAGACGAGGCGGGCATGCCCCATGCTCGTATGATGTAACTCTGACAGACGATGACGGAAATGTTGGTGTAAACAACTGCAACGCCCTTGGGGGCGAAATGATAAAGGCAGAAGACAATTATACAAAGGAACATACTCTGAACCATCGGTAATGGTCACGGAAGTAAACAACGACGGTGATGTGGGCATTGGTGGCCCTACCAAGTTCAGAGGTCTTCGGCAACTGATAAGAAAAACTGCAATAGTCACAAAGTAAGACCCACCGCAACATGAGAAAGTGTTGGCGTCGAATGTTATGGGGGTCAATGACATCAGGGGGCAATGGTGTTTCCCCCTGTGCCATCTGAGATCTCTCATTAAATGGGAAATGATAATCAAGATACTGCCGCCCTTCTGGAAAATTGTGCTGATGTCGACAAAAGGGGGACGTGACTCCTAGAAGCAAAGGACTTCATGGAATCTACTGTGGTGCAGGAGTGGCAGAGGTACATGGACGAAGTCAAGAAGCGAGACGACTCAAGACTTCCCTTGGCTGGAGAATGTATGAGACAAATAGTGGCTGCAACCGTGTGACAAGGTCGAGTGTCAGGGGGACGCCTAAGACCGAGTATAAGTTGTGCCAGAGGTGGGACAAGGTGAACAAATTCAGAGGATAAATGGTAAGTGACCTGGGTAGTACTCTGAAGATATAGACGATGTCGGTGAGGGTAAATGAGAAGTAATGCTCCAACCAAGGGTGACATGGGTTTCATGTGGCCAAAAAAAGGAAATTAGGTCACCAACAGTGACGACAAAATTAAAGACTGGGAATAAAAGACGTTTGTACAATAAATAATGAATAAATGTGGGAAAGAAGTACAAAATACAGAAACGGGTGCCCCGATGTGAAATGAGTGCCCCAAGGAGGGCATAAATTTATGGGAAAATTGATGAAGGGTGGGGGCCCCATCGGCGAGTTTCTGTATGAGGTAGGTGAAATGAAGATAGGTTCGCAGATGGGCAAAATGATGGTGGATGAAATGGTGGGTTCATGATCCTACGAAGGTGCAGGTAAAGAAAAGAACATGACCATAAAGTGATGTGCTGGGAGTCCATATGGGAAGCTAGCAAAATGAGGAGAAGAAGTATGTGGTTGATTCACAACATGATGTAAGACTACCAGGACTCCCATCCCTAAAGGGTGATGAAGAACATCATGAGTGTCAAAAGTGCCAAAAGGTGCTATGAATGGGACAACTCATGTAGGTGAGAATGCTATCGGGTGACAGTACCCAAAAAATGCAAATGGAGGTGTGAGTACTGCAGAGCTGGAAATGGGTATCTTAAAGGCCAATCTCAGAGGGTGTGACTGGAAATGTAAATGCAATACAGTGGGAAATACTACATGCCAGTGCTAAGTATATACCTGAAGGAATGTTGTTGAGGGATGATGATCAAGTACCTGTGCACAGAAAAAGCAAATACCCAAAGTGAACAATATCTAATGAGAAAGTAAGATATGAGCATATATTTGACAAATGTGACTATGCGCGTGCCTACCTAACCGTGATGTGGAAAAAAGGTGCCCCGGGAGCCTAAGATGAAAAGTGGCCCAGGGACAGCCATGATGTAGGCGGAGGGATGTTGATCCCGTGGCTGAAGACGGTTCGAAAAACGGACGCCGTGGGCTCCCGGAATGGTGAGTGGAAGTTTGGCAAAAGGCCTATATATAGTTGTAGGGCCCACATTGCCACCTCATTTGTACCTGCTGCTATAGTGAGTTTCCGAGCAGATTCAGAGGAGATTGCATGATTCCGAGAGCATGAGGTGTCCGATTCACGACGTGCGAGTTTCAGGTTAGTGGTATGAACATCCTGCATAGCTATAGGTTTCCAATTTTTGGGCAGGGTAGGTACGGGGGGTCATACAGGAGTTTTAGGGGGTTTTTGGGTAGAGGGTGGGCCCACATGCGCGGGCGACTCAGTGGAAGGTACGCATGAGTGCGTGCCTGCACATTGAAGAAGCGTGCATGTGTGTGCATGAGAAGGAATTTAAGGCGTGCCTTAGGGGCGCGCCTGTAGGGTAGACAGGCGTGCATCGCATCTGTGGGGTGAACATGCGCTCTCCCGAGTGCGCCTGTGGGTTGGACAGGCGTGCCCTAGAGCGCGCCTGTATTGTGAACAGGCACGCTCTCGAGCGCACCTGTGGGAAAAACAGGCGCGCATACATGTGCGCCTGTATAGTGAACAAGTGTGCATGTGTGCGCGCCTATGGGTGGTAATACCGTGTCTTTGAGGCAAGGTTTTAAGGGTAAAAGATGAGCTTACATGATGTATTGGATGATTGCCTTAGCTAATATAGGACTCTGGGTTGTGTGCAGGTGACGATCAGAGATCATGGGTGTACGGTGGCGTGAGCGGGACTGGTCGCAGCTGCGAGATGCTGTGGCTGAGGCGAGGCCTGCAGTTCGAGTGTCTTTAGCAGCCAGTGGGTTGCTAAATTTTTTTGATTTCTCTTTGATACGGTCGCAAGAGTATTTGCTCCAGTTCTTGATCGAGATGTGGAGCCCCGATCGAAACTGCTTCCTCGTGCGAGTAGAGAAGATCGCCTTCACTACAGTGGAGGACATTTACTTCTTGACGGGGCTCCCCTTCCAGGGAACACCGTTGCCGGCATATCCTGTGCTGCCGAGAGACACTCATTTGGAGACAGTCACCGAGCAATACTGCTCAGGCGAGCACTATATGACTGGGTCGGTAGTGAGCATCAGTGGGATAGATGTCCTGCTGCATCGTTGCATAGCAACGATGATAGTTCGGGTATATGGGTCCCGAGCGCCCCACCGGATTAGTGGTGGGGAGCTGATTTTGATGGAGAGGGTGGTGGTGGGTCGTGAGCGGTTCGCCTGGGGTTTGACCCTTCATGCGCGGATGATCGCACAGCTGGACCGGTGTCGGTCCATAGGCGTCAGGGAGTTCTCATTTGGCTCCATCCTGGTGGCCTTTTTCTTGGAGAGGGTGTCGATGCTGCGCCCGAGGGTGCTACTAGAGGCACCAGGGGTACGAGAGTCGCGCTTGAGGCGGTGGTCACATATTTTGGTTCGCCATGGTGGTGGCAAAGGCGGACACTATTTCACGGCGCAGGTGGCGCAGATATTGCGGAAGATGCCACAGGTTATACTCCAGTTCCCCTATGCTGGGGTAGACTTCCGGGGGGACCCGGATATGGTACTGCCTCCTGGGGAGGTGTTTGATCACAGAGGTACGCTGTGTATTTATATATGTTTTTGACTTATGTTTGTGATTTTCATATGCCAGTGCATATGTTTGATGTATAGACACTGATACCATTTGTTGTTGCTTGTTTGGTGCATGTGCAGATTTGGCACCTTGCGGGTGTGAGGTGGAGTTATATAGATCGTTGGTGCAGCGAGAGAGGCGAACTCCACATGGAGAGAGGCGGCCATGGGATGAGGCTGCGGGGGCACCAGCAGAGCCCGGGAGATCGGCGAGGAGGCGCCGATTTGATGACCCTGGTGCGGGGCCATCACATGCTCCTCCGGCGGCAGCCAGAGGTGAGTTGGATGATATACTCCGTCGGTTTGAGACGGTGTTTCAGGATGTGCCTGAGGGCATGTGGATCCGAATCCAGGATGAGGAGTTCATGGAGCAGTGTATCGGGTTACCGCCACCATGGCGGTCCATTATGCAATGAGCAGTTGTGCTCGCCACCATGACTAGTGGACGCCTACCGCCGGGGCAGGAGGATCCTGCAAGTGCGCCACCACCGCCGCCTAGGGCGGGTCGGGGTGGGCCACCACCTCCATCGGAGGGAGGGGTAGATGGGGGTGCATTAGAGGCACCCTGATTGTATGTATTTGGTACACTGTTTTTGATAGGCTGGTGAGCCGATTTTTGTACCATGATGTGGCACGGGCCTGTGGGCCAATGTATTTTTTTGTGTATGTAAACATTTTGGATGGTCTGAGAGGCCCACGTATATATATATATGAGTATACATGTTTTTTGGACCCAAATGTTGTGTTTACATGTGCGTTTTTGTGTTGATGTTGATGATGTTGATGCTATCTATATGCTGTGACAGGATATGTGAGATGTTTATGTATGTGTAGCTTGATGTGATGTATGCCAATCTAGCACTATGTTAGCTATTTCATCTATTGTTTGATTCAATTCTCTTGGAATATGTGTAAATGTAATGGAATCAAAATGTCAAGATAATAATCTAACCTGCAGGTATATGCGAAAGAGGCACGGATCGTGTACACGGTGCACATTGTTAAGTTGGAGAACGACCAGTTGAGAGTCGAGGAAAATGCTAAGGTGACAAATATGATGATGCTGGGTGTCAGTCAAGAGGCCAATGAAAACAGTGTATTCGGCTTGGTTATTGGTTGTTGGTCCTAAACATATGTCGTTGGAATGTAGCATTTCATGTGAAGGGGTGTAGAGAGCCCAAGCAGCCAAAGCGAGATTTTGTGTCCAACGGCTGGCGCCGTCGGCGTACTCAATGTGGTAAGCTGGTGGATGAGTCATCTGTCAATAGCACAAAGGATAGTTTAGATGGGGAAAAAAAGATTAAAAATGCTAGAAAAGAAAAATAACCTAAAGTAGCATGACTACGTTTAAGCATAAAATTTCTTGAGGTATAACCCATTGATGGGTTCCTTGAGCGTGAGGCCTTCGGGGGAGGCCAGGATGTATACGCCTTTAGTGAGGCAATGTTGGATGATGTAAGGGCCATGCCAGAGAGATTTGAATTTTCCATGGCCAAAGGTATCGTGAGCGATATCATAAGCGAGGACAAGGTTGCCTTCACGAAATGATCGAAGGTTGACATGGCAATCAAAGGTAGCCTTGGATCATTTTTTAGCTGCCTCGTTGTTCTGTAATGAGGATCGATGATCTTCATCCAGAGACTCCAAGTTTAGCAAGCGCTGCTCCATTGGAGCAATGTCAGGTAAAAGTTCAATTGCAGTGCGAAGGGTGGGAATTTCGCACTCGATGGGAAGAGTTGCCTTGACCCCATGGACTAAGTGAAAGGGCGTGAAACCCATGGCAGTCTTCACTGTCGTTTGATAATCCCATAGCACGAAAAATAACATATGATGCCAATTGGTTTTATGTTTATTAACCGGGCGTTGTAACATGGTTTTGAGGACTTTGTTGACTGCCTCGACCTGTTCGTTTGACTGAGGATAATATGGTGAGGCAAACTCATGAGAGAAGCCTAACCGAGATGAGAGTTCAACGAAGATCTCATTCTCAAAATGTTTCCCATGATCGGAAACTAATTGGAGTGGTACTCCAAACCGGGATATGACGTGGTTGAAGAAAAAATGCGCTACTGTGTCAGCGGTGTTGTTGAAAGTGGGCATAGCTTAAGCCCATTTGGTGAAGTAATCGACGGCTACGACAATGTATTTGTGACCATTGCTGGAGGGGGGATTACAAGTCATAAAGTCTTACAAAAGGGGCCTGCAGTAATGACAGGGTGAAGAAGAGCGGGGGGAGCTTGGGCTTTGTTGGCATAGAGCTGACATTGCTCACATCGTTTCACAGCATGAATGCAATCATGAAACAGGGAAGGCCAAAAATAACCGGCCTGGATAATCTTCTGAGCCGTGGAGATGCCCGAAAGGTGGCCCCCACATGCACCACTGTGGCAGTCATTTAAGACTCTTTCGTCCTCGTCAATAGTCAGGAAGCGACGAAGAATGGTGTCGACGCCCCACCGATAGAGGATGTCACCGATGAGGAGGTAGCGGAGAGCTTGATGGTGAATACGCCGACGATCATCTCATGATAGGTGATTACCGAACTTTTGAGTTCGTAGGTAGACGAGGAGGTCGCCATACCAAGGATCATCAGAGGCAATGTAAAAGAGATGTTCATCAAGAAAGTCAGTATTGACGGGGGTACTAGGTGTGTCAGAGGGAAGGGCCATGACAAGTTCACCGAGAACAAGGGCCTTCTTACTCTTAGGTGTTGAAAACTCGAGGTCGTATTCCTGAAGGATAACGATCCATCGAGCGAATTTTCCATTAACTTGGTGACGGCTGAGCAAGTACTGCATAGGGTTGGAATCTGCGACGACCTTAGTGGTGCGAAGCAGAATGTAGTGACGCAGTTTCTGGACTGCGAGGACAACTGCCAGAGCAAGTTTCTCTTCATGATTGTACTTCAGGGGTGGTCCTGAGAGGTTCTTACTGACATAGTAAATGACGTATTCATGATTTTCATCTCCAAGCTGGACGAGGACACCGGCTACTGATACAGCTGATGCTGATACGTAGAGGATGTAGTCGCGATTGTAGTCAGGTGCACTAATCAAAGGTGCATTGGAAAGCACTTCTTTCAGATCGTCAAACGACCATTGGGCATAGTCGTCCCAATGAAAAGGGATGTTGTGGCGCAGTAAGCGAAGGAAACCATGTGCGCGTATAGTGTAATTGGGAACAAAGCATCTAAGAAAGTTGGCTTTGCCCTGTAGACTCTATAGCTATCGCAAATTCCGAGGAGGTGGAATTTCGGTGATGGCTTGGAATTTGAGGGGGTCCACGGTGATACCGCTTTGTGACACGATAAAACTGAGGAGACATCATGCGGTGACGCAAAACACACACTTGAGAGGGTTCAAGCGAATTTTATATTGACGACATCGTTGAAAGATGATTTGTAAATCATCGAGGTGTTGGGGACGCTTCTTGGATCGAGCGGTGAGGTCGTCCAAGTAGGCGAGGATGATTGCAGCTAGATCATGAAAGATGTATGTCATGGCCCGCTGGAAAGTTGCGTCGGCATTTTTACACAATATGCAAACATACCCCATGGGGTAATGAATGTGGTTTTGTACTGATCGACTGGATGGATTTGAATTTGGTTATAGCCAGAGAATCTGTCCATAAAGGAGAGAGCCTCATGGCCTACACAGTCGTCGATAATCTGATTGATGAAAGGTGTTGGGAAGTTGTCGTTGGGACATGCATTATTGAGATCGTGAAAGTCAGTGCAAACGGGAATGGTTCCCTGTTTTTTGTCGATGGGTATAGGGTTGGAAACCCATGATGTATAAGCGATGGGGTAAATGAATCCGGCCGTATGTAATTTGTCAATTTCGGCTTTGATAGCCGCGGCCTTAGATGGGTGTAGTGATCGCTGTTTCTGGCGAACAGGTGTGATATTAGGCCAGGTGTCGATGCGATGCTCGAAAATAGAGTGGTCGAGGCCAGGCATCTCCGTGTATGACCAGGTGAAGATATACCTATATTCCTGGAAGAGGGATTTATATGCGACGATTTCCTGAGGAGTGCAAGCAGCTCCAATGATGATTTCTTCGACGATGCCTGGTTTAATGGAAATGTCGATTTTGATGGTGGGGGAAATGTTAGCCAGATTGCCTTCTTCAAAAGTGTCAGGTGCAGGGATAGGATTGTTGAACCAATCGATAGTCCATGATGGGATAAAATCTTTGGTTTCGACCGCGTAAATGGGATTGTGGCTAGGAGGCATGAGGGCTTCCTGCGGAAGGAAGAGTGCACGATGATGTAGTGCTTCCCAGGGAGAGTCTGGGCATTGTAGCTCTTCCAGTATTTCTTCGTCGCATTGGAAATGATAGGAATATAATGGATCGTGAGGAGTGATCTCTGTGACAGTGTGGTTGCCCCCTGCTGTAGAAACAGAGGAGGAGATGCTGGGAGAGGGTGATGGTTCACTCGACATAAACCATATATTGAGGTACTGAGGGGTACCCGTAGTAGTGGGATGGAGGGTCTTCGCAGGGTGATGAGTGGGAGAGTTGGGTGGGTTACGGGGTAAATCCTCAGGAATGTCATCTAAGAACCAAGGAGGCATAGGGAGTGCCTCGGGTTCGGGAGAAATGATATGAAGATCTTTGAATGGTGAAGAAATGTCAATGATAGCCTCTGCAGGTTGGTGAAGTAGGGCTAACTGACGTCGCCGATATTCTATGATCATCGGACACTAGTATGTAAAATGAGTTGATGAATTGCAAAGAGAGCAAGGACATCTCATGCATTCATTGACTGAAGTAGTGACATAGCGAATGTCAGTGATAGGTGTTGTGGAGGATGTAGTCGGGCGTGGGTTGTTTTGAAAGTCTCGGCTTATGATGGCTAATGCCTGATGGAAACAAGGCAGTGCTGGACAATGATGGGTGTAATGGCCATACTTAGAACAGATGGCACACGCGAATTTTGTCTTCAACCCTTTACTACTGGAAGGTTGAGTGGTAGCAGTAATAATGGGTGGTGTGGGGGTTGGATTGGGGGGAATCAAATTCTGTAATTCTGGTAGTGATGGGAAGTTATTGGTTTGGTGGCCCTCTTTGTCACACAATGCGCAAGGTGGAGGGATGCGCGGGGGAAGTGGAGCTATGGGCTCCTTCTTCTTTCTGTTGCCCCCAGTGGTAGCAGGGGGAGTAGGGAGTATGGGGGTAGTGGAGGTAGTGGGGGTGATGACAGAAATCATCATGGGGAGTCCTGCCTGTGGGCGAGGGACCATCTCAGGTGGATGTAAGTACCACACTGGGATTTCTAACACCATATTGGGTAGTGTGAGCGTTGCTGCTACCTGGAAAGATTCTATACCGAGTGGAGGGTAAAAGAAGGGAATTTGAGTGAGGGGTCGGGGAACTGTCTCCCAAATGGGGTTGGGCCCTTGAGGGGGTGTGGACTCATGGATCTTAGGGGTCGATGAGTGCGCAGGAGGCTCCTATGAGAGTGGTGCTACGACTGTTGAGACGTCAGGAATGACTAAAGCCTCCTGAGGAGGACGAGTGTCCTCCGGTTGAGTTTCGTTAGATGAGATGACACATACTTGACTAGGGGGAAGGAGCGGTGGTGCTCCATGGTATGTTCCTAACAAGAATGGATCTTTGAAAATACCAAGACCCATCTCAATGAGTGGATATACGTCTTGGTTGGTGTGAATAATAGGAAGAAGGTTATCGAGATTGGCAGATGGATTAGGCTTGTAATGCGAGACTTGGTCAATGGTCACAATCTTCTCGTTGTGAGGGAATATGATATTTCTAAAGACTGATGATGCCACTGCCTTCATAGCATACATGTAGGTATGGCCAAACAAGATATTGTAATCGAGTTGAGCGTCGATAACTTCAATGTCAATGAGGATCGTTTTTCCCCCGAGTTCTACGGGGACATTTTGGAAGATCCCTTCGGGGGATGATGGTCTCCCGTCATAAGCTCGCAACGTGATGGCGGAGGGTAAGAGGTCTGGGGAACCAAGTTTCTGCCATACTATTTTGGACATGATGCATGTGGATGCCCCTTCATCGATGATGCACCGATGGATGGTGATGTTCCATATTTTGACTGGTATTTGAATAGCAACTGCGGCTGGAAGACGCGGTTCGCAGCTATCAAGGTCAAAAGTGACGAGTCGAGTATCGGCAGGGTCGACTGCCCCCAAGGTGGAAAGTATTGATTTTTGTTGAGTAGGACAAGTCTGGAGGACTTCCAGAAATGACATGGCAGCCGGGGATTGCGTTAAGTCATCTACCAAGATGTAGTTATGAGTGGCCCTAGCCTGTGGGTTGTGGACATTCTTGCGCAATGGGATGCGAGGGATGCATAATGGTGGTTTGGATGAAGGGCGAGGGTTCACTAACAGAGGTCCCGTCAATGTAGGGTTTGTTTCTGAAGAGATGGGAGTAGACTCAGTTGTTGCAGGATACTGACGATTGCGTGTTTGCAGAAGGATTTCTTCCTCACTGGTGAGGAGAATTGTTCTTTCTGTTGGATTGTTGGGATTGTGGTATTGGCCCACCTGAGGTGGGGGATGCTGCATGTCCTGTTGGGTGTTTATCACACCTTGATGTGGGATATTATTTTGCAGCACGGTGGGAGGGGGTTGTTGCGCACATTGTTGTTGTGCCTGCTGTGGTGCAGGTTGCGCTGGGGAGGGGGGAAGGCTCCCTGAGTCTTTCAACCTTTTGAAATCAGTGATCTGGGGGCAATGGTGGGTGTAATGACCATACACACCACAAAGAGCACAAGGGTGGATAGTTTTAACAGTATTCTGCCCTTGGCGTTTGTTGTTATTGCCCCCTTGGGGGTTTTGGTTCCCTTCGTTCTGATTGCCCCCAGTGAGTGGATGCTGTGGGGGTTGATTCCCGCCTTGACTAGGATTGTTGTTGTTCCTATTTCGTCCTTTCTTCCTGTTGTTGTTTGATGGGTGGGTGGGGTTGGCTGTATTTAATTGTTCAAAATTATGATATTGTTGAGTAGCGGAAGGTTGAACAAAATTTACCCCCGCATGAGGATGTGGGGGAGCCATAGGTTGTGGAGCACCCGGAAAGGGAAAGTAAGGGTCCTGAGGTGGTGCATCTCCATAAGGTACATAGGAAGGCGTGGTGCTTTCACTAGTACTATAAGGTGATGTGGAGGGGGGACCACTGGTGTTTGGAAGAGGTGGATGTATGGGGGATGCCGGTGGCGGTCCACTAATGGGTGGAGGTGTAGCAACAGGGTATGGCTATTGGTAAGGGGGTGGGGGGTAATAAGAAGTGCCCCCATATGCTGGTGGGTATTGAGGTGTCCCATACATCGGTGGTGGTTGGGGTTGCAGACTATGGTGCGTGGTGGCGCCTATTAGCCCGTCTACTGAGTGTGACATCCCAGGTTTGTCTTGACCAAATGGCACAGGTCTGGGAAGATCAGGAAGTACTGTGTATAAGTACCCTGACTGTGCGTAAATGAGGTCATATTGTTGAGCCTTGCTGATGGCTTCCTCTTTGGATTGAGGGAAGGTAGAAGTGACATCCTTCCTGAGGAGAGCGACAAGTGATCTAAGAAACCAGTCAAGGCATTGTTGTTTGGTGGTTTCTGCTTTACACAAACTACGTCGCCTATGCCACTCATGAATGTGGTCAGCAATGTGGGTGGCTGAGGACTGTTTGAAATTAGACAGTAGTTCTAGACCGTTGTCATGGCGAATAGGTAATTGGAAGAAAGTTAAGAAGGCTTTGGCCAAGGATTCAAAGGTCGTATGGGACCCAAATTTTTCTTTGACATACCATTTGGCTGATGGGCCAGTAAGTGTGCGTTGAAAAAGACGCATTTTGACAGAATCCTCCATGATGCTATTGGAAGAACACCATAGATGAAAGGTCATGACATGATTGGCGGGGTCATCCCCTGCCTTCCCTTCAAACTTTGGTATGTATGAAGGAAGTTTGGTTGGTATTGCTGGCCATGTGGCATCATGCAATATAGGATCATTAGTGAGCTTGGAGAGATCCAGAATGTTGAGAGAAGCCAAGTATGGCATCTGTAATGGGGTAGGAATGTTAGTTCCAGCCATAGTGTGTTGTGCACCTGATCCTTGATGGGGACTAGGTGGGTTGGTGCTCCCTCCTTGAGAGGAAGTGGGTCCCCCGCTTCCGTGCAAAGGAGAGCGAGTGACTGTGTGACCTTGGGAATTGGACCCAAGCAAGGTAGAACCAAGCAAAGCTGATCCTAAGATGGTAGCACTCACAAGAGTGTCTGAAGGAGGTACCGATGAATGAGTATGACCAGATACTCCCCCTAAGATAGGAGGAAGATTGAGCAAACGTCATGAACGATGGGGGTTCTGTGGTTCCCGTATGATGTCAAACTAATTGTGTGAAAAATGTGTGCAACAAATGGTGAGAGAAAAATAGAACCAAGAGTCTTTGCTGTGACTATTTTACACAATATATATATCAAAGTCAAACTGTAATCAGATCTGCATCATACATAAATAAGAAAGAAACATATATGTGGGTAAGAGGGTTTTGTCCGCGTGGGGGAATCAAAAAAGAAAGCAAATTCTCATGTCTTAGAAGACGTAACGTCCTTCCTCTCAAATAGCACTGGATGTTCCAATAGCTCTCAACAGT
>CBVK0102577878.1:0-14723 GCA_900067695.1 Picea abies | reverse complement strand
TTTTTAATGGTACAAGCACAATAGAAAATGAGTAAGTGGATAAAATATTAGACTAGAAAATGATGGTTTTACAAAAATTCTTTCGTGGTACACATTTTGCACTCAAAAGTTCTGATACATACAATTTGACCATCGGGGCCTCATGTCTCCGCGGGAACCCTTGTCACCCTATTTTGAAGCCCATTTGACCACTTTGCACGCTTGGCCATTTCTTGGAATCTCTTTCGCAGATTGTTAGGTTGGCAGGTTCATGAAATTTCCAATTCCTAGTTGTTGTTTCCTATGCCCACCACCTTCAGACTTCTTTCCAAGTATATGCAATAAGTATACAACTTCTCCGGAAACATACAAAAAATATCTTGCCAGGAAATGTGATATCTATTACAGATTTGAATATATTAGCCCTTATTTTCCCTCTTCCATACTCAACCAAATTCTCGTTTCTTTTTCCCCTCTACTTTCTCTTTCTGGTTACTTAGTCGTTTTTCCCAAAATGTCTAACTACACGGGTTGGCAAACTCACGGATTCACATTTGCACTCATGCTTTTATATCGCGACTCTGACCGACCGCTTCCCATTCCATACCTAGCCACTATTCTGATCGCGGATTCCCAGGCAGACGAGCTCTAGATTGCACTTCCATTATTCTGTGACCTGCAAACAACACCCGAAATTCCGCGATATACAAATTTACTATCGGAATCCCACATCATACCCTCTTCTGTGATACACAGTTTGCACTCAAAAGTTCCAAGACCTACAATTTGACATTCGGGTCCTCACATCTCTTGGGGAACTATTTTTACCCCATTTTGAAGCCCATGCATCCGCTTTCCATACATGGCCATTTCTTGGAATCTATTTCACAAATCGTCGAGTTGGCGGGTTCACGAAATCTCCAATTCCTAATCATTTTTTCCTGTGCCCACCACCTTCGTACTTCTTTCCAAGTATGCAATAAATGAGGTTTAATGCTATCAAATCACCATGCCTTTAGGAGATAGTCATACTAATTGTCCCTACATAGCTTGTCCAGAAACATTCAAAAAATATCATGCTAGGTAATGGGATATCTATTACAAATATCAATATATTAGTGAAAATGAGTCCCACCCACCGTTTTCCTATTCCATACTTACCTAATTTTTCACTTACGGGTTCCCAGGCAGCCGAAATGCACTTCCATTGTTCCTTGACCTGCAAACCTCGCCCCAGCTTCCGCGATATACAAATTAACTTGTGGACTCCCACATCATCCCCTCTTCCGTGTTACACATTTTTCAATCAAAAGTTTTGATACATACAATTTGACCGTCAGGGCCTCACGTGTCCTCGGGAACCCTTGTCACCCTATTTTGAAGCCCGTCTGACTGCTTTCCACACTTGGCTATTTCTTAGAATCTCTTATGTGGATCATCGGCTTGGCGGGTTCAGGAAATTTCCAATTCCTAGTCCTTGTTTCCTATGCCTGCCACCTTCACACTTATTTCCAAGTATATGAAATAAGTATACAACTTCTCCAGAAACATACAGAAAATATCTTTCCAGAAAATGGGATATCTATTACAGATTTGAATAGATTATCCCTTCTTTCCCCTCTTCTATACTTAACCAAATTCTCGTTTCTCTTTCCCCTCTACTTTCTCTTTCTGGTTACTTAGTCGTTTTTTCTGAAAATGTCTAACTGCACGGGTTGGCGGACTCAAGGGTTCACATTTACACTTGTTCTTTTATATCGTGACTCTGACCGACCACTTCCCCATTCCATACCTAGCCACTTTTTCGATCTCTGATTCTCGGGCAGGCGGTCTCTAGATTCCACTTCCATTGTTTTGTGACCTAAAAACAACATCGTGACTTCCACGATATACAATTTAAATTCGGACTCTCGCATCATACCCTCTTCCATGTTACACAGTTTGCACTCAAAAGTTATAAGACCTACAATTTGACCATTGGGTCCTCACGTCTCCTGTGGAACTATTGTCGCCCCATTTTGAAGCCCGTCCATCCTCTTTCCATACTTGGCCATTTCTTGGAATCTATTTCATAGATCGTCGGGTTGGTGGGTTCACGAAATATCCAATTCCTAATCATTGTTTCCTATGCCCACCACCTTCGCACTTATTTCCAAGTATGAAATAACTGAGGTTTAATGCTAACAACTCACCATGCCTCGAGGAGATAGTCATAGTAATTGTCCCTACACAACTTGTCCAGAAACATGCAGAAAATATCCTACCAGGTAATGGGACATCTATTACAAATATCAATATATTAGAAAAAACGAATTCCACTGACCGTTTCCCTATTTCATACTTACCAACTTTTTCTCTTGCGGGTTCTCGGATAGGCGGGTTCAATATTTCCCTTGCATTGTTCCACGACCTGCAAACAACACTCAGAATTCTGCGATATACATGCAGAAAAGATCTTTCTAGGTAATGGGATATATATTACAAATTTCAATATATTAGCGAAAACGAGTCTGACCTATCATTTCCTTATTCCATACTTAGCCACTTTTTCGATTGTGGGTTCCTGGATACGCGGGCTCAAGATTGCAGTTCCATTATTCGACGACCAGCAAACAACACTCGAAATTTCGCGATATACAAACTCACCGTTGGACTACCCCATCATGCCCTCCTCCGTTTTACGCGTTTTGCACTCAAAATTTTTGAGACATATAATTTGACCCTCGGGACCTCACCTCTCCTGGGTATCCCTTGTAACCCTATTTTGAAGTGCGTCAGACTACTTTTCATACTTGGTCATTCCTTACTTTCTCTTCCCGGCCCCGCTACCTTCGCACTTGTTTATAATAAAAAATTGTTTACAAAAACATATATATATATATATATAACAAAGTATTATTTATAATAAAATATTATCGCAGATTCCTGGGCAAGCAGTATCTAGATTGCACTTCCATTCTTCCGTGACCTGTGAACAACACTCAAACTTCCACAATATACAAATTGACTTCCAGACTCCCACATCATCCCCTCTTTCATGTTACACATTTTGCACTCAAAAATTATGAGACATACAATTTGATCGTCGGGGCCTCACGTCTCCTGGGGAACCCTTGTTACCCTATTTTGAAGTCCGTCAGACTGTTTTCCATACTTGGCCATTTATTGGAATCTCTTTCGTAGATCGTCGGGTTGGAGGGTTGAGGAAATTTCCAATTCATAATCGTTTTTTCCTGTGATTGCCACCTTCACACTTCTTTCCAAGTATGCAATAACCGAGGTTTAATGATAACATCTCATCATGTAGCAACTGTAAACATTGTCATTAATGAGAAAAAGGCTCAAGGAGACAGTCACACTCATTATCCTTATACAAATTGTCTAGAAACATGGAGAAAATATCTTGTCAGGTAATGGGATATCTATGACAAATTTCAATATATTAGCCCTTCTTTTCCCTCTTCTATACTTAACCAAATTAAATTCCCGTTTCTTTTTCCCCTCTACTTTCTCTTTCTGGTTACTTAGTTATTTTTATGAAAATGTCTAACTGCACAGGTTGACGGACTCACAGGTTCACATTTTCACTCATGCTTTTATATCATGGCTCTGACTGACCGCTTCCACATTCCATACCTAGACACTTTTTTTATCACGGATTCCCAGGCAGGCGGGCTCTGGATTGCACTTCCATTGTTCCATGACCTACAAACAACACCTAGACTTCCGTGATATACAAATTGACTGCCAGAAGCCTACATCATCCCCTCTTCCATGTTACACATTTCGAGACATACAATTTGACCATCAGGGCCTCACGTCTCCTAGGGAACCCTTGTCACCCTATTTTGAAGCTCGTTCGTTTGATTTCCATACTTAGCCATTTCTTGGAATCTCTTTCACGGATCGTCGGGTTGGCAGTTTCACAAAATATCCAATTCCTAATCGTTGTTTCCTGTGTTCGCCACCTTCGCACTTCTTTCCAAGTATGAAATAACTGAGGTTTAATGCTAACAAATCACCATGCAACAACCATAAATATTGTCATTAATGAGTAAAATCCTCGAGGAGATAGTGCCACTGACTATCCCTACACAACTTGTCCAGAAACATGCAGAAAATATCTTGCGAGGTAATGGGATATCTATTACAAATTTCAATATATTAGCAAAAATGAGTCCTACCGACCGTTTCCCTATTCCATACTTATCCACTTTTTCGATTGCGGGTTCCCGGACATGCGGGCTCAATATTGTCATGCAACAACCGAGGTTTAATGCTAACAACTCACCATGCAACAATCATAAATATTGTCATTAATGAGTAAAATCCTCGAGGAGACAGTGACACTGACTATCCCTACACAACTTGTCCAGAAACATGCAGAAAAGATCTATATATATATATATATATAAGCTCTTATTTCTAAATATGCAATTAGTAATATTTAATGCTAACAACTCATCATGAAGGAGCTGTATAGATTGTCATTGATGAGAGAAAGGTTCAAGGATATCTCCCATTAATATGCATTAAACCAATATTTGTGGAGGGTTATATTATCCCTTACGAGTGTTAAATTCAAACATCATGGAATGTCGTTCGCACGTTATCGGGTTCGCGCATTCACAAAACCTCCAATCCTTAATTTCTCTTAGTCATACCTGTCACCTTCGCACTTCTAAGTATGCAATAAGCAAGCTTTACTGCTAACAGCTCATCATGTAGCACCCATAGATATTGTCATCAATGAGCAAAAGGCTTGAGGAGATTTCCCATTCACAAGCATTCAACCAACATTTGCGAAGGTTTATATCATCCCCTCCAACTGCTCATTTCAAGCATCGTCTAGATCAAATGGACGTTCTCATAAACTTATGGCACTAGCTCGATAACAATTTTGTGGAGATACAGTGAACATCTTCGGGCGTGACGAACATAACTTCCAGTGGTCTAGGGCATATTCTTACTACTCATCCCCTTCCACCCAGAACAAAATAATTTGGACCTATGGAATTGCTACTCATCCCCTTCCACCCAGAACAAAATAATTTGGACCTATGGAATTGCTCGTGCAGGCTATGTCCCTAATGTTTTTGACTGTAAAGAACTGGTCTCTTGGTGCGTCGATAAATATATTCTAGGCCAAAGAATTATTCCACTACGGGACCACTCTCCTATTTCTTTGTCACATCATGTCTTCCGCCAGATGTTAAGATTGTCAAAGCCAACATTGATGTTCAAAGGAGAATACTCCAAGTAGTTCCTAAGAAAGTATAATAATGGGTTGGACTTCTTACTCGAGTTTCTAGAAGACCCGATGGAAGTTTCTGAAGATATCACAAGCTTGCAGGTTAGTTCATTTAGAAATACATTCTGGGAAATTGCTTGGCTGTTTACAAGAATAACGAGATAGGAATCCACAACAACTATTTCATGCATGGTTCTTTATATTTTGTATTTCACATTCAAGGAATAAGCCATTTTTTTATTGGGCGGAGCTAATCTCCTTTGAAATCTATTCTCAATTGTCAAGATTAAAAAAGGAGAAGAAGTTGTATATGTCATCCTACTTGGTTTTCACTATAGCGCATTGCTGTCTGTTTCCAAAACTGTCTCTGTCCAAGAAGGTAAACTGAGAATTCGACCCAGTAACCTTCTGGTACCAGGCCTTGTGGAGGAACAAGGCCTCCCACTGTTTTTATGAGGTTTTTAATTACTTTGTCTCCGTTTTCAAAGTTTTATTATTAGGAAAGGATTCTCCCCACATATCTTACTAGGAAACCAAGTTTTTGGATAGGAAGGGGGCACTTGAACAAATGGAGAATTATAGTGTGATAAGGATTTTTGGCTCCAAGGAAAAACCTGCTCTCCTTCCATGTCACATTACAGACATAATGTTTGTTATAGAAATATCAAGGTACAACTATTGGTTGCATCTATTCCATGAGAAGAGAAAAAAAGTAGTTCATTCCTCTGCCTTGGAAAGTCAGGGACCTCATGTTGAGGATCGTCAACAAAATTAATGAATTTGCAGCCCATTTCAACAACTTGAACCTAAGATATGGTGAAATGCTAAGAGGGTTCGACCCTAATTGATTTTTTTAGAACATTTACTTGCAGTTGGCCTCAACAATTATTTTTTCCAGAGACACATGGGAAAAAAAAAAGACACTGAAGACAACACTCCTGCTTGTGATGTTGGCGACCTGGACACATTGCAAAGCACCACTGAATTGTACAAGCAATAGGGAAAATGCCTCGGTGAGAAGAGTGTTCAATCACCGGATACCACTCCCAAAAGTACGACATCACGGAGCATCGCTCCAACAACCCACCCCAGTAATAAAGAAACCCATAATTCTTCAAACAGAGGAGGAGATAACAACCCTCCTCACCCTAAAATTGATAGTTCTCACAAGCTTCTCATGGAGAAGAAGAGAAAAAAAATTGTAGGGCAGGCAGAAGAGCCTGAAATTGAGAGTGAGAACATGGAACTTTACACTGATCTAGATAGTGTATTCCGCAACCTTGATCAAGCTGGAGATAGGTTCCAGCATAGTTGGCCAATGGACATAATTGATACTGAAATTTTTTACGAAGATGAATGCTTCGTATTCTAGAGCGCTTTTTTTTACAACGAGTCTAAAAATTTAATTATTGAAAAGAGAGATGTAAAAAATAAGAATGAAAATCTCCTTTGGATATTAACCTTGTGAACATGCGGTCGTCCCAAATATCTCGACTTCACAGAGAAACTGGAGATTCTCTTGATGATTCTATTGGAGGCATTGAGGTCGAGAATGCCAAACTGAAGGACTGAGTCAAGGAATTGGAGGAAGATTTGATTCATATGCCATTGCTTGCCAGTCCTTTAGCAATATCCATGGCTACCACCCCTACAACCAAGTTAAAAGGATCCTCCAGCCTCCTCACATCGTGTAGAGGATATGTGGAGAATAATTTCAATAAAAGAATGGAACTGACTACTGAAGCCTGGGAAACGTCACAAACTATGGCTTCCCTTGGAACGAGGGCACATGATTTTCTTGAACATTTGCAGGAGGATTTAAAAAATGAATGCTTCTATTTAGACACAATCATCCCTTTTGGCACCCATGTAAACAACATGATAGAAAGGAGAAGAAGACAAGAATATCTCCCCTCTCAAAACCAGATCACTCAATTAAATGCATGTTGGAAAGAGAAAGTGAAGAACCTTCATCTCATTGTCCAACGACCAACAAGGTCCAAGACCCCAACTTAATCGTCAACTCCTTTCCCTTCACTAAGCAAGCCTTTGATAAACTAGTTGATATTTTTAAGGAGTTGTCTTTAGAAAAGTTTTACAACATCCTTGAATATGGTGAAGATGACGTGGACACCTGGCTAGTCGACTATTCAGTACAAAATGAAGAAATTGATCAGGCTCTGCGTAATCTTTCTAACGATCTAAGGGAATTAGAAAATGAACTTTTCAACATAAAAATCTGGAATGAGATCAACGTGGCTCCCTTGAGAAACTACATTGAAGAATGGGTCCAAAGGGAAATGGACCAAGTCACTGATGAAAGGCAACAGGAAGTTGGCATGATTCCAGTAGTCGTCGACAACAGCAATAAAAATGCAACAGCAAGCAAATAACAAAAGGGGTGATATGTACCATCACTGTAAGTCTATACTGATCAAATCTTGCTTTGTTTATCAATCTAGTTATTCCACCTTTTTAAATAGAAATGTCTAGCCAAAGACTGATACCTTTCAATTTCTTCTTTTCAAGTATTTATCTCTACCGTCACCCACTTCTTCTTTCCACGGACCTATTTCTTGTACATATTTATCTTATGGTCCGCGAGAGCCTCAATCCCAGTCTATATGGAAAATGCATTTGAATTTCCAAGAATATGTAACAGACAATATTCTTTTTTAATATATTTCAAATAAAACTATTTTTATCTCTTTTTATATTTATATGCTCAGAAATTTTTATCTTCAACTATGATGAATGTCAAGAAATTGTGTTTTTTTAATTTGAATGTAACTGTATATGTGTCTTATGTGTTTTATATTTTTCTCATGCATATCTTTTTCTCTTGCTATGCATATAACTTTATTTGTCTTGGCACATATAGAGACACACAAGCCAGATGGTCTATGGAAATTGTACTTAAAAATTTAACCATTTGGAAGTATACGAAAATCATTATGAATGAATTTCATAAATACATTGAAGACATAAAACATGCAAGGTAGGAACGAAAATTTCAAACATAGCAAGTCACACTACTGGAAACAACAAAAATTTCGAATATAGCAAGATGGATTATATAGTTTCAAAAACTAAATCGGACTCTAGAGGCCACGTGTCATTTTTTGCATGGATACCACGTGTGCTTCATGCTGCTTGCCACATCTCCATGCCTCCGCTACTTTTTCCCCATCCCTGTACATTTATTCTCAATTCAACCCCACAAAGACTAAGCTCTCATGCAACACTTGTTTTTATGGTTCATTTTTATATTTTATATTTTTATATTGAATTTATTAATTATTTAATATGCTTTTATTATTTATAACATTATTGTTTTTTCATGTTAGAATTTATTAATTATTTAATATACGTTTATCATTTATAATGTTATTTTTTACACTTGTTTTTTCAATATTCACTTTTATTTTTATGTGCTGAATTCATTTATTGTTTAATGTATGTTTCTGTTGGAATTAATGCTTTCATTATATCAATTTTACAAATAATCAGATTTGTTTGTTGTGATATTCCCTCAAGCTTACAATTTAAATTAAATTAGGAAACAATTAAATCTAAATAACAATCCAAAAACTCTATAATGGATTGTAATAGTGTGATTTTTATAATATAACAATGTAAAAACACTCTATATAATAGATTGTAATAGTATGATTTTTATAATATAAAGGTATCTTGTGTTATTCCTATGTTTTCAATTTTGCTTCATACTCTTTTTCTTTCTTGGTATCAGAACTTGGATGATCCGGATTCATCGTTGTGAGGAGAAGCTGAGATGGATGAAACCACGGGCATCACAATCTAAGTTTTTTAATCGTTAAACGCTTAAAGTTAAGATGGATTATTCTTGCTTGATAAGCTCATTGTCTTCCAGTTCTCTAATGTTAGAATTAAGCACGAGTAAATTGTTTTGGTCCACACTGGAAACACCATCATCGTTGAGTAGAAGCAACCATGAAGTGAAATGAAAGTAATTTGCAGATCGCACGTCTCTCAGAACCGTGGCTAGATGCCATGGCATTAACGCATTTCAGATCCATTCCCAAATATATGTGCGTGATAGGCTAACTCTCAATAGTCTTGTGCTTTGTCAATTTCAACATTTTTATACTTAGAGGGGACAGATCAGTGTTGAATGATATCAAATCGTATGTCTTATTTTATTTGGACAAAATCTCTATTTTCTGTTATTTAAATTGTCTTTCTGAATGTATAAATGGATTTAGAGTGTTGAAAATCCCCTGGGGCACTCGGATGATACAAACTTAGCCACTTAAATCTGCAGATCCAACCATTCATCACCGGATTTCAAGCAAAACCAAATGGAAAAAGTGGCCAAAAAACCGTCAAAAGTAAAAAGTTTAGACTACTACGATTTATATTCTTCATAGATCGATTTGGAGCATAATAACAATAACAAAAGACCATCTTAGCCAAGCACCAAGTCTTATAGGGTATTTTAATTTTGAGAAGTTTAGATAGAGTGTTTTTCCTTTGAACATGGAGTTCACAACTATGCAAAAATTTTACTAACTTCGTGTATGTATGGAAGGTCAAAATACAAATACATTTGATGAATAAAAATTTATGAGCTATAGTGAAAGACACAAATGCAACGCTTAATATGTCAAACAATTGGTTGAATGCGAAAGTAGAGATGACAAAGCTAATCCATCATCAAACTTGTTCTTTTAGATTCACAATTACATCATGTTGATCTTGCAAAATCGTCTAAAGAAATATGGAAGCAATTGAGTGAGTTGTTTGGTGTAAAAGATGTAAACTCAAAATTTTCGTTATAAAAAAATTGAAGTCTCTTATAAGGAAGTTAACAGAAATGTGCTAAGGTAGAAGATGAAGATGCAAAAGCACTTTTATTAAATAGTCTAACTTCAAGTTTTAAAAATGTTGTCTTTATTTTAAGTCAAATTCTCTCTCAAACATTGGATGAGATGATATCAACACTTTTGGTAAAGGAAAAGAGGATAAATGCAAGGGATACAAAAGGTGATTTTGACACAAAAATTGCACTATTTTCAAATAGAAGGATGGAAAAGAGCAAGGAAAGTAAGAATGAAGTTGAATTCTACTACTGTAGAAAATTCTGTCATACAACATGGAATTGCACAAATTGATCTTTTAAAAGGGAAGATAAAATAATCAACATATATAGCCATCGTTGAAGATCCATTCACAATGGTGACGAGTACTATGAAGGAATGGAATCTCTCAAACATTTTTAGAGTAGGAATGAATGAGTTAAAAGCTCAACATGGATGGTTGTCCAGTTAGTTCAATAATTGTGGATCTTGGGAATGATCCCTTATTAGTTTTTGAGACATGCATGTGCAGTGCAATCTACTAGTAAGGTTTATGCATGCGGATTATTGTGAAGTAATTGACATGAGGAGATTCAGGATTAGAGAGTTTAGGGAGGTGAAATCCAGGAACTTGAAAAGTCAACTCAGGAATTACCAGGTTACAAGGAACTGCTTCTAAAAAATGTTTGAGTATGTGTGATTTCATCAAGTTTTTTGTTTTCCATAATATAATCATTAAGACGGGATGTTGGAATTAATACTTTCATTAATATAATAAAATCACAATTTATAAGTGATCAAATTTGATTGTTTTCCATTAAGATATTATGTTATCCGCACCACCTAAACTAATCTAAAAACTCTATATAATAGATTGTAATAATGTGATTTTTATAATATAAGAGTATCTTCTTTGTATTCAATTTTGATACTTACTCTATTTTCTATTTTCTTTATATCATTTATGTTTTTTCTTAGATCTTAACTCTATTTAGGCAATTCTCTATCTAACTTGTTTGAATCGTTTTCCAAATTTGGGATTGTTTACTTTTATTTATCTAAAATTTATAAAATAAATTAACACACTTTTTTTTATTTCCTTTCTATTTAATACAAATTTTAATTAAAAGCTTGGATCCTTATTTACTTCCCTTCATGGTTTTTCTTTAATCAAAATTTTCTTTAATTTGTTTTTGTCTCATTTCATTTCTTTTTTTAACATTTCATCAATTTATTATAGCAAAAAAACATAAAATAAAATGATTAGTGAAAATGTTAAGAAAGTTGGTAGTGTGACTGTGGTGAACCAAGCTCGTTCACTATGTAAATATCCAATATAAATAAGACAATACAAAATAATCCATTTAAGGATAGTAAATGTATTTAATAATAATTGTATATGAATGAATAAAATGATTACAATTGAGGAATGAGGGCTTGTATATATCTCCCGCACAAAGGTTCCCTTTCATAAGAGACAGGACCTTTCATATGTCATCTCTCTTCATAATTAATTATTACTTATTAGTTATTTATATTTACATATTATATATATTTATGTTTGTTACATTGCCTTTCCCTTAGAAATGCTTTGTCCTCAAAGCATGTTTATGGAGAGGCTTATTTCTTCGTTCTGGTTTGCAATGTCTTCGCATGACTCTATGTTTTTGGTGTTGTTAAGATTTATGATACTAGATGATATGAGTGACAAAGAGTTGAGCAGAACTGTCGAGTTGTGAAAGAGTCTACCCACCCTAGTTCGATCTTCTGCGAAACTAGGTGTTTATAAGGTTCTTGTTTTGGATAATATTGATATTCTAACTCGTTAATATATCTACTCTTGTGATTTGAATGTCGAGAAGGAGTTCTCATAACATGATTTCCCGTTATCATACTTGTAGAATTTTCGTCTTCTGACTTTGATATATGATTTTCTTCATGTGGCGATGTTGCCTTGATAATGGCTGAATTTTGATCAGTAATTTTACCTGGATCTTCCATCGTTTGTACTCCAACATCTCTATATGTTTTTTCTTCAATTGGATTGGCATCTTCTTGAGCTTTAATTTCTGGATTTTCAAGTTTCTCTTCTTTCAATTTTCTGATTTGTTCTAATAGCTCGTGATTGAAGTTTTTTGAATGAGAATTTTCTTCATTTTTTTCTGATAAGTTCTTCTCGAGTTCTCGATTCTTTTGTTCCAACTTTTGAACACATTATTTTCGAACCTTTGACTTCTTGATCTGTGTAAGTAGTTTTTTAATATGTTCTTTTAAACGAGAATTTTCTTCGCTTTTATCCTTGATAACTTCGTCAAATTCTTTTTGCATTCTTTGCATTGTTTTTTTATTTTCTTGAAGTATCACTTCTGAGATATCGTTAAAGTCTTCTGGTGTTACAGAATCTGGCTCCGATGTGGTGTCTTGTAATGTTTTCATTTTCTCCTTATATGGGAATGTCACACACTTTTTCTCTATGTTTGGTATGAAGGTACCTAGACTTTTAAACCAAGGTAATCTGATGATGATGTCAACTTCTTCTTGATACATAGTTGTAACATAGAATTGAGATATATACTCATATTCATCAATCGTCACTTGTAACTCCTTAATTCAAAAATAATCTTCCTTTCTCTCTTCCTTGAATATTTCCCTTTAATGTCGAAAACCCGCAACATACGGTTGAAAAACCTTTCCACATTCCACTTTATAACTTGGACACTCCCTTTTATATCATCTAACTTCAAATACTCTTTTTTTCACTTTATAAATGACCCTTTTAATGTTCCCTTTTATTAGAACTTCACGTCTATTCTTATTTTTTGAACTTCACGTCTATTCTTTAATAAAACTTCAATGCGGCAACTGTAATAACTAGGTGACTTATTAATTATTTGTGATTATCATATAACTTGGCTTGTAAAAATGTACATGAGTCGCAACTTTTTCTTAATGGGTGGGACTTTGAAGTGGCAACTCTCCACATATATCCTACATACACCGTTGGTAACCAATGATTCCGATCGTTTTATGCACTATTGCAGAATTAATGCCTCAATCTAGAATAAGGCACTGATTGATTCACTAAATGGTGATTCTCACAATAGTATAGGTTGGTTGTGTAGTGTCCCCAAGGTCGAGCCCCGTTACAGATCATGTTATATGCAAAGAATTGTAAATATGTTCTATAGGCTGGTGAGCCAAGTTTTGTATAAGTTGTAGGCTTATGAGTTTTGTTAGGCCAGGGAGCCTAAGTGTTGAAGGCCAGGAGCCTGTGATATACTTGTATGTATGCAGGTCAAATAATAAAATATAAATACCGCCAGTGCACACCGACCACGATGAAAGAGTGATGGGGGACTGAGTGTCCACAGATTGGGCAAGGAACTAGGGGCTGGAAGGTGGGAAAGGGGCTGAGTAAGGACCCTAGGGGCTAAGCCTAGGGGGCTTAGGCCTGGAATAATATTTTATTATTGTTCCTAAAAATCCATGTGCACATTCTTTTATCCTAACTCTTTTTTTTTAAGGACCCGTGAGTTCCCAAGTGGTGGGAGGAAGGTGTACGGATGGAATGCATGCAGTTCCCAGGGTGACCATGCAGTTCCCAGGGTGACAAGTGTCAACCCTGGTGCATGCAAATAAAATAGAGAAAGTAAGCCGAGAGGTGCACGCTCCTCCATTCGAAACCGAACCTCTGTGCGTGGAACCAGTACGACCTCTGCCGGATATCCTAATTCATCGCTGAGACTGTTAAGCCTATGTTTTGCATGGAAGATCGGTGTACAACCTCTGTGGGGAGCTGTGGAGTCTGTGTCTGTTTCTGAGATAACCTGTGAGAGTAATTCCCAGCTCGCAAGAAGCCTGTGAGGATTTCGGGAAGGAATCTTGTGGTTCGGGAAAGCCGAGTTAGCCTGTGTGTGAAGTCTTTGTTCCGAAATGATTGCTGTGAGATCATCCAGTGACTGTTGAACCGATTTGGGGAAACCTATGTCTGTGTTTCCGGTGGATTGCTGTGACCACGTAGTGCTGGATTGCGTGAGGCTTGTTGGCCTGTGAGCGACCCCTCTAGGTGAGGGAGTGCGCAGAGGGAGAAGAGGACTCCTGGAAGGAACCCATGTAGCTGCCATAGAGCCCAGAGAATTCCGGTCCGGTCTATTCCTGTAACCCAAGGTAAGGGAGACTGGCAGCCGAAGGACTGTCTAGGTGACAGAGAAGGTGCACTCTCCTGGGGTGGAACAGGCATGTGGGGAACGAGGGTCTATGTGCAGTGAGCGTGGGAGATTCCAGGGAGAACTACTTCCTGGTGAATGTGAATGTGTCATCTTCCTTGTAACCTCAGCCTGAGTCTAGATTCCTTGTCCTGGGGTGGAGCTCGGTCCCAGCTCGGGGGTGACCTACTGTTGAGCTGATGAACAGTGTGGTCTAAGGCTGGGAGGTTCGTGGAAGGCCTGCACTTGGTTGGTGATTTCTCCAGCTGTTAAAAGATAAGTTTTTTGAATTATGATTTAACACGTTTGGCATGACTATGTTGTTTATATTATCATGTTTTTCGCTGTGTAAATGAATTAATGATGAATGCTATGGAACATTTAATTATAGCAGTACCCATATATTTTCCTCTGAGTTTTAAGTGTGTTTAAATGTGTTAAATGCATTTG
>CBVK0102577834.1:0-26865 GCA_900067695.1 Picea abies | reverse complement strand
GGGCCGACCTGACACTTTCTTATTTTGTAATTCTTTTCTTTAATTATCTTTAGGACCTACATCTACTTCCTTCTTCAATTCACTTTGTCATCTTCAAAAATTCATTTCTCCTCAACCATGAGGATCCACGTGACATGCCACATACCACCGGAAACAACATGATGTATACTATCCATTCATGGGTGTTGTATATGCATGTGCATTGTCCTTCATGTCCAAATATCTTTATCAATCTTGTTGTCCTAAACCCATGATTAGGGTTGACATCAATGACAACAACCAATATTCCAACACAAATGACCCTCCATGTTCTTGAAATACAGATCATGGACCAATCGGGAGTTAATCCATGGATCAATATAGCTATTAGTATTGAGGAGAATATGAACTTCTATATCACTTTATGTCTAGAACATTTTGTGATCAATGGATTACATAACTAGAAATGCATACTAATGTATATAAAGGAAACACACTTTACTTAAAGACACATTAAACCAAGTTGATCTTAACTAACTTGTAAGTGTTTAAATATCCTAACAATTTGTAGAGTAGTTGAATTTTAGTTCTCTACCATCACACTCAGTAACACATGAGTTGTAAGTTTGGTGAAGCTCATTGTTGAAGGCATTAAAAAAAACACCTTATGCAATCTACTTGGAGTTTCATGGATTGTTGTAGCTCCTTAAGGGGGCTCACATCTTGACGTTTTCTCATATTTTCATTGCAGTTGGTTTCTGAGTCAACTGTGTTAGGTCAATGACTACAATGTAGAATAATCTGCCTGAAAATTGGTTGTGGGTCATTTGCAGGGTTGTTGGATTTCAGTTTTCCATATTCTCCACTCAATAACACATGAGTGGGGATGTTGTCCATGCTCGTCATGGGAGGCACTTGTAATCAAACCCTTTTCCACTCCACTTGGATTTCCATGGGTTGTTGTGGCTACCAAGGAGGGCTTGTCGCTCAATGTTTCATGGGAGTTTCATCACAGACGATACTTCAGAGTTTAACTACTTTCATTTGTTTTAAATTTGTGTTTCACCTCACAAAATTCATTGATAAGGTTCAATGACAAACAAATTTAAATGTGTTGGTTAATTTGACTTGCATCTACTAGTATAGATACAGGTTATAATTATAATGATCCTGTATTACGTCTCTATTATGTTATCTCCACTTTAGTCTTTTTAAAACGTCACTACATCCATTTCCTTCATACAAACAAACTTAGCACTTCTTAAACTACTTTTATATACATCTCCTTATGCAAATGCCATTTACTTGTATTTTTTTGCACTTTCTTGTGTTGTCATATTAGGGCATGCACGCATATTAATTGTAATTTTCTCATACTTTGTGGTACTTCCGTATGGTATAATGTTAGCAATATAACACATATATGCATTGTGGCATGAACTTAAGACTAACTTTTAATATTGAATGTTTGTTTTATTTTCAGTGCATTGGCGCCAATGATCCCACTAATGATGATCCAAACTATGTTGAGTGTAGATCATAACTAAGTGATGAGGAGGAGGAGGACATTGATGATCATTACAATCCCCATGCTACTAGGGATGTATACTATCTTATATGATGATCCAAATGCATGTTATAGTACGGATCACATTGACTTGTTTCATGGATTGTTGTTAAGATATCATGATAATACATATATCATTTTAGCTTTCATATATATGGATATTATAAAACTTGTTTCTTATCATATTCATATTTACATCATATATATAATTGATTTTTTTTTAACTTCTCGATAGTGTTGTCTATGACATGATGATCTAATGATATATTTGACATTATATTTTCACTTGTTTTAATTAAAGATGATGATGATGATGATGTTATCAATATTACCTTGTTTATGTATATTGGAAGTTATCGATGATTTTTTTATGATGAATTACCACATATTATTATATTGTTATTATTTTATTTTATTTATAATAAATGAAATTATTTGAATGGATGTACATTTTATTTTATTTTGGATGGATGTTGTTTATTTCCCTTAAATTTCTCAATAAATGTTACAATATAAATTTCAATTGCAATATTTGTTTAATATCGATATATTTTAAATTAATTAAAATAAATATAATTAATATAATATAGGCAACGCTAACATGGAAGTTAAATCTAGTGCAAAAATTGGGGTTAAAGTGGAAGCTAAACTTGGTGCTAAAGTGGAAGCTATAAAGGAATCAAGACCTTGTGCTAAATATGATGTTGTAGTGGACGCAAATATGGATGTTAAAGTGGAATAAAATCTTAGTGTTAAACTAGAAGCAACAATCAATGTTAAAGTGGATGCAAAGCTTAGTGCTACAATGGAATCAAAATGCGGTGCTAAAGTGGAAGCAATAATCGATTCTAACATGGAAGCAAATATTGGCACTAAAATGGAAGCAAAACTTGGCACTAAAGTGGAAGCCAAATGTGGCACTAATGTGGAAGCAAAAGCTCGATAAGAAAATGGAAGAGAAACTCAATGCTAAAGTGGAAGCCAAATTTGGTGCTAAATTGGAAGCCAAACTTGATGCTAATGTGAAAGCAATAAAGGAAGTAAAATGCAGTGCGACAATTAAAGCTATATTGGAAGAAAAAGCCGATGTTATGGTAGACATTAAAGTGGAAGAAAAATATCAGAAACTAAATTTGGTGCAACCACTATTACAATGTTTGGTACTAAACCAGGTACTAAAGTCCAAGCTGGCGCTAAAATCAGTGCAAAAATAAATGAAAAATCCAATGCAACACAAACATTGGAGCTAAACTCAACGCTAAACTTAGTACAAAATTGAAATGTTGAATGTCATTTACTTTAGCGTCAAGTATTTGTGCCAAGTGGAAAAAAAAACACAATAAATTACAATGCTAAATTAGGCACTAAGGGCCTATTTTGTTGTTGTGAAAATCCGTCAATTCATCCTCACCATTGACACCAAAAATATGGTGTGTCCCTTGCACTAGTAAAAAACATTTGCTAGAAAGGACTTGAATGTTTCAACGGGAAAACACCATGGAGTGTTGTTTGAATCCCTAACTTTATGGTTCTAACCTAGGCTATACATTGTTTTGGTTCCTCAAGGGAAGATTTAGTTTTGGTTGATTTTAAAAGTCTTGACTTCAAGAAATGAATCAACCTTGTCCTCTTTTAACAAGTGCCAAAGGAGTTATGGGAGCCTCTCAATTGTTTTTGAATCACCCATATTGCTAAGAGTGCAAGGTGACATTTTTTTATATGAAAGAGGTTTTATGTCCTTTGATGTGTGTACAAATGACTTGAAGTACTAAAATGAAAATGATGAAAGGAAAAATCTAAACTATTGTGGAAAAGGAGAAATTAGAAATGACAAGTACTTGAAATAAATGGTTTATATCATTACTCGTATTTAACTTTGAGCAACTCTTTGTCTTGTAAAAATAACAATAATGAGGTAGCTAACAACTCATGAAAAAATTAACATGTGTATATTGCCCCTCCCACAAGAAAATGGGATTAAACCACCAAACAAAGTGCAGACTTTGCATCATTGTGCATTGTGTAGTGTGCAATTTCTTCATCATCCCACTATGTGAACCACTAGCCACGTAATTATGCAAAAAAAAATTTGACAGTGATGCATTTTTTCGAAAATGTGAAATGGAAAAATTTACAAATTTTAAAAAAGTGGGGCCTCACAACTATGGGATGAGGCTAAATTACGATTAAAAAAACTAACAAGCACTTAAAAGATGAAAGGAATCCTAAAACCTAACCAAGGATGAGATTTAGAGGTCAGATCCCTAATATGGTCACCATTCTTCTTGGGAAATTTTGGTGTGTGAATGTACTAAAGGGCCTTTCCCCACTAATTGTAGCACTAAGACAGAAAAATATGCAATTGAAAAAACTCTATTAATTCCATCCCTTACGCATGTATGCTATTTCAACATCCATTTAAACATGCATTTGCATGAATAAAAGAAATATTTGTGGGGAAAGAAGAAAAGTTCCTATGTTATCCAATGGGAAGACAATAAAACATGAGCTATATCACCCGAGTGGAATTTTGTAGAGGTAGTCTCCAAGCTCTCTCCTTTAAAGAGTTCTTTGTACACTCCAATAAGATCTCTTTAATCTAGTAGCAATCAGGTAACGCTTCTCCCTTATTTAATGGACACTTTGAAGGGAAAATGAGTAACATGAGACTAAAGAAACTTAATAATGGTGAATGGAAACCAGGGACTTTTCAAACTTTGGTACAATCTTGGCAACATAACCTTATCACTAAAACAACTTATGGAAATAGAAGATGGGGCTCTCATTTATAAAGTTGGGGGCTCTCATTTAGAAGATGAGGGCTCTCACTTATGGAAATAGGTGAAATGGATACGGAGTCAAATATTAGCACATGACTCACCCATGTACTCAACATATGGTCTCGATACCTTCCAATTCAATGAGGAGGGTCCACTAGTATGGGTTTCCCTTCATCCACCAAGGTCATGAAGTGACGTAGGTACTCAATGAGCCCTAAAGTTGGCATGAATTACATTGCAACAAACATTCTACAAGTACCGAAGGATTTCACGCATCATTGTTCTCTCAATGAATTGAGGGGTCACATAATTTTCATTTTTGGTCAACTTTGAAAGTTGGCATCTGCTTTTTGTGTATTATTAGTTTAACCTCCATGGTTTTGGATGCATTAGGAGGGTAAGTGCTCATTTGTGATATATTTGAATAAATGCACTTAAGGGTTGCATGTGGACAAAATTGGTCAGCTAATATGGTCCACAAATAAACAATTCTGAATTAAGTTCTATTATAAAATTGGTTATAAAATGTTGAAATATTGTTGGTGACTTGGTTGCTAATTATTTCCTTCTATTTTTTTATATGTTCCTACCAAAACAAGGATTATTATAATAGCCTCATGGTTAATCAACATTGAATTTGGGTGATATGGCATGGGCTACCCAAACAATCCATGGCTTCTAATTTTTTTCTATTAATTTATCTATTTTTAAATTAAAATCATTTCTAATTTTCTTAAATGTTTTATCTAATTTTCATTTTTTATTTTCTTAAATGTTTTATCTAATTTCTTATTGGTGGTGAATTTTGGTGTTGTGTGAATAAATAAACCCACTTAAGTTAGTTGGGTTAAAAACATTCAATAAATATAATAAATAAATAACGAAAGGATATAAGTTGATGGGACCTAGAGTGCCAAGGAAGGTGATGTTGGGTATTTATTATCTCATTGGCCTAGGAAGTTGGGTTAACTACAGTGTTTAAGACACCCACCTTTGTCTTCTTGATTCAATCAATGACTTGACTCATTATTAGGAGGAGGGTTTTCTAGCGTGCAACTCTAGTTAATGGCAATGGTTATTACACCTACCTTCATCTGCTTGATTCATGCAATAGCTCATTGTTGGGAGGAGGATGGTTTTCTAGCTTGCAACTCTAGTCCACGGTAGTGGTTGCTTCTCCAGTGAGATGATGTCATTGTAGCTCTATATCATCTCTTGTGGTGGATGTAGGGATGTTTGGCTCTATGTGGACTTTATGGTTGTACTTTGCATTTCAGAGTGGTTGTGTGGTTCATGGTTTGATATTATTTGTGGTGCATGTTTCAAATGTGGTCATTGTAATTATGGGCTCATTGGTCCTTTATGGTTTCCCATGTTGGTTTGGTTGTGGTGGATACAAATATATTTTGTTATGTATTGGCTCCTTAGTCTATGGTTGTGATGTGTGTTGCAAAATCGTTGTGTAGTTCATGGTTTGGAATTATCCATGGTGCATGTTTCACTTTAGAGTGTTGTGATTTTGTGTTCATCAATCCTTTAGGTTTCTCATGTCATATTGGTTGTGGTGGTTGCAGGTATGTTTGGCTCTGTATGGGTGTCTTGCACTATAGTTGTGGCGTGCATTTTACATTAGTTGTGTGGTTCATGGTTTGGAATTCTTTGTGGTGCATGTTGTGATTTTATGTGCGGTAATTCCTGTCTCGTCAGTCCTTTATGGTTTCTCATGTTGGTTTGGTTGTGGTGGTTGTAGAAATGTTTGGCTCACTATGGTATCCTCAGTACATGGTTGTGGTGTGTTTTTCATACTAGTTGTGCGGTTCATGGTTTGGAATTCTTCATGGTGGTCTCGGATGGAAAGAAAGGAAGATGAAAATTAGCATTTATTGTCTCATTGGTTAAGGAGTTTTGATGGAATGGATTGTGTATTGTGCATGCCTTTGTGTTCTCAATTCATTTGCTTGCTCATTATTGGGATGAGGAGCATCTCACTAGAGGACAAGGGTTTGCTAGTTCGTAGTGCTAGTCCATGGAAGTCATTGCTTCTCTAGTAAGATGGCACTATTGCAGCTCTAGATTAACACTTGTGGTGGTTGCATGTATGTTTGGCTATGTATGGTCTCCTTGGTCTAAGGTTGTGGTGTGTGTTTTAGATTGGTTGTGCGGTTCATGGTTTGGAATTTTGTAATATCCAAATTTTTATTCATGGAATTATTTGTAATTAAATACTTATATACTTTGCATGATTACTTCATAATTGCACTACACTAACTCCATGGGACAAATATAACATGGTACTGTGAATATGTGAGTTTTTGTTTTGCAGATAATAAAGAAGAATACCTGGATCAACTAAGTTGGAATGCCTATAGAGGCTATGATACCACAAGATGGAAAAGGTGAGGGGGGTCTAGGGGGGGGTTATGCCTAAAACCTTTTACATATGCTACATTGAACCCTCACATATTTCAAGTTTGAATTTCAAAGCAAAAATGGTTAAAAGGAGTGGAGGAAACAAATTCCTCAATCTAAGCCACCATCTCCTAAATTTCAGTAAGTTGTCTCCCCTACATTATTGGAACTAGGAAGAGAAGTTGACTTCAAATTCTCATTATGCATGAAGAAAATTCAAATAGGGAGGGAGGAGTTGTGAGAAAGTAGTGGAAAAGAGTTTTGACAGGTTAGATAGCCGAAAATAGAACCAAGCGCGTGATAGAGCAAACCAGGCATGAATTGAATCTTGTAGCCATGAGGAAAAAGCCAAGAAACCATGGAGAATTGTATTGAAACTTGAGATAATAGCCTGGACCTTCTATGTACACACTGAATAACAATACCATCATAGGACTACGAAGAAATGGCCTTCTGCAATAATTTGTATGTGTTATGCCTTGGTATTCATCTAGCATTGTCATCTAGAGGCTAGGTAGTGCGGCGCATGAAACCGACCCCTAGAGAATGAATCTCAGAAAGAAAGAGGTCACTCTGCCGCCTATGCTTTATCTACTCGTGGCTATACTTGCTTTGCTTCCATAGCTGCTTATGAAATTCGGTTAGCTGGATCAAGACTGCAGCTCACCAAAGCATGGATTTGACTACTTTCAGATTCCAATCTGTTGGTCTATGAGTATATTTCTAATTGGGATTCCGGGGGATCTACTTCATGGGCCTCAGGCTGGTGTTGAAGGAGTAATTTATGAAGTAATGTACAACAAAGAAGGAGGTGGTCCTTGTGTTGTGTGGGATCCTTGCTTCACCCTGGTGGTATCATAGCTCGGCTAGGGGTGGCATCTGGCTCAGTTGGTTGTTGGTCTGCAGTATTCAAAAGATAAGTTTAAAATTTATGTTCTTGGTAATCACTGCATATTTATTTCTATTAAATTTTATCTAGAATGATTGAAAAAACTTCATGTAGATTATTGTTGTTCAATCGAGGTTGAAATAAATTCTGGAAAATAGGTATGCTTATGTGCTGCGAGTTTAATATGTCTCGAGTTTGATATGTCTGCGAGCTTGTTATCTTCACGACATTTAAACTAGCTAGCAAGTAGATATTCCAATCCAAAAATGCCAATATGGTCGACCATTGCTCTCTTATGCTTACTATTTATTATATTAATCTCTATCACAGCTAAGAAATCACTCCTTGAGATATTCGACAAGTGATTTGACTTTAGTAATCGCTAATGGTGATCATTATAACGTATCTATATAGGTTTGTGCAAGGAAGACCTAAGATAAATAGCCCTTTGGTATAGACAACCAGAGAAGTAAGGAGTTGTAAGCACAAATAATCATTGTGTTTTGAACTTTCCAACCTTATGAGAGTTTTTTTTTCCACCAAATGTACAGTCCATTGTGGACTGTGTTCAGTCCCTTCCTTTAATTAAGCTTGTTTTTCTTAATCTGTCTGGTTTGTTGTATTTGGAGTTTTGTGTCTAAGTAGTGCCACATGTTCACTAGGCAGTGTTTCCCAGTACAATTTTTTTATAAATATTTGTTAATTTTAATTGATTATGACTTTGCATGTTTTGTGTCAATGCAGCAATCACCTGAACTGTAGAGGAAAAATTGATATTACAATAAGACCTTTGCATTCTATGTCTTGCATTTTGGGGCCTAGAACAATAAGACCTTTGCATTTTATGTCTTGCATTTTTGTTCTTGAGTGCATTTTATGTCTTGCATTTTTGTTCTTGAGTGCATTTTTATTCATTGATGATCTGAATGAAGGACAAGAAGTTGTAGTTTTGCCTACCGTTTCCATTTAATACAATAGGTTGTTGGGTCTTTTTGTTTTATATTACAGGGGTGCTAGTTTCACTGTATTCTGCTATAGTTAGGCTACTTGTTTTGTAATTTAAAAAAAAAAATGTATTCTTTTGTGCTTATGGTTTATTCATAACGCTATATCCCTTATTGTGTCTATTGTAAGAATGCATTAATGGATAAGTGCAACACTTCGCTATTTTGGGAGTTGGTTTGAGACAATTCCAGAAGAAATGAAACTCAACAATTGCATCCATTCAGCCTAGTTTTCTTGCCCTTTTAAGAAATAGTGTTGTTGCATGGTCTGTTACATTTCAGATAGAATAGGTTGTCATTTGCCTAACCTGAGACAATTTGAATTTTTATTTACTCTTGGTTTTTGTGTTACAAATTTTCAATACATGTACACTACACGCAACAAAGTTTGGCACATAAAGTTTGTAGAAAGAAAATACAAACTTCAAACTTATAATGTGTTTATGCATGGATGTATTAATTTTTCATCTTTGCAGCTGTGCTTGTGACCATTATCAAAGTTTCAACAAGTTTTCACAATGTGCATTGTTCTCATCTTTGTTTCATGCATCAGCAAGTGGTGATGCCAGTGGTTTCATAGTGTTGTGTTACTTACTAATGTGCTTTGTGTCATATGTTATATGAAGTGGTCATCTTTGCACTCAAAGAAAGAGTTGACTTATATAACAACAAAGACGTTGGGATTACTTGAATTGCTTGTTGGAAAAACATATTCATTGATACAAGTATTATTGGTAATTTATTATATCATCTTCAAAGTTGTATAGATAGATTAATAGACACTTTGGGTTCATTCAATTATGAAACTAAAAAAAAATTTACCATGCAAATTGAAAATTTTAGAGATGAGTGTCTTAGGTATCAATTTTCTTCTTAAATTGAAGAGGAATGAAAAGGTAGTTTTCCTTTCCTAATGATTTCATTCTATACAATAGAGAAAGCATTTGTTTATTTAGCTAAATAGAGATTGTTTGTTCTAGACAATAGCAACCATTTCTAGATTTTGAAAAGTTGGGAGAGAAATCTAGGTGCGAGAAGCACATAATTTATCATTGAAACTAGTAGCTTTCTCTCATGCAATTTGATGTTTTGAATTGTTGTATGTTGTCATTAAATTCCATTGTTGTTGCAACTCATAAATTGTAATGTTCACCACCAATTCTCTTCATATGTCTTTATATCCATGGAGTAAAGTTCGGATTTTGAATTCTGGTATTGTTGGAATAAAATGGAATTATTTTTCAATTGGTTGTAGCTCGAGTGGATGAGAGGAAATCCATTATCCTCCTTTGCCTAGGTTCAAATCTCACTTTGTGACATGTTTGCTCTATTCATGAGCCAATTGTTGACTATTGACCTATCCTTGAGCCTTGAAGAATCCGATTTACCTTAGGTACCATCTCGGAATTGGAGCAAGTACTCAATGGGTTTCCCCATGAAATGCATTACGAAGAAAATAAATGGAATTCTTTAGCATAATTTATGATATTATATGATCTAGGTGCACTATTTGGCATGTGCTTATGTGCCAGGCATCATGTTTAATTGTTTGTTTTTCTCTTGATGGTCTTTTTCCATTTTCTCGACTTTGAAAACCTTATGTCTATGGTATTTAGCCAAAGCTAGCTTGGAATAATATGCTTTGATTTTATTTTATTTTGCATGTTTACCTAGTAAATTTAAGAGCCTTTGTTCATGTGGTTATAACTCTAGCATGGCATCATACCTTTTAAGCTTGTCATTTTCTTTAAGAAATGATTGGCTCCCTTAGATTAAGTATTCTAAATTGTGTTTAGTGCAACCTTTTTAGGCAATGTAGCCATTAAATGCTTGTTGCCACCTTTTTCCACCTCCACCCTAGTTCATATCTCCACCATACAACAATATTTATAGAGGATAAGAGGTGGAAAAAATATTTTGGAGCACACTTATTCTACAGTGTGCCTACTCTTTCATTGGCTTTCATTCACCTTCCCAGACCCATATTTAGTCTACTTTGTTCTCCAAGTCTATATGCATATCATTGTCATGATTTTATCATTTTGTTTACTTTGTTCTCCAAGTCTATATGCATATCATTGTCATGATTTTATCATTTTGTTTGCATTGTTGCGATGTATATATGTTGCGAGACAAGTGAAACCTTTCATTGTTATGGATGGTTTTGTTTGATATAAGTTGGTAAGCTTTGGCTTCACCTTCAATGACTATCAACAATATTTGGTAGTACTTTCCAAAGTATGAATTATAGTAATCACCTTGTGTCAGCCTTTGTTGGCTTTGAACAATTTGGCACAGTTTTTAAAAAATTGTCATAAATTCTTAATGTTTATATTTTTAGTTTATTATTTTTTTACTGTAAATTAATTCTAAAACGGTTATCTAATACGAATTATTGCAATTACTTTGTAGTTAACCATTGTTGACTTTGAACAATATGGCATGGGTTCAAAGGAATTACCATTGTTCTCTAATGTTTATAATTTTAGTTTATCTAATTTTTTATTGTTTATGGCAGCGCTTTATCAGCACTCGCTAAGTCCACGTAATAAATTCTCGATAATCCCCTTGAAATGGGGAGGTCGAGAATTTTCAGAATATTGAGAGCTCAACATCAAAACCACAACATGTCACTTGCAAGAATTGAACCTAAGTGGAGGGAAAACACCCTTCAGAACAAACCACTTAAGCTAAACCCAATTAACTAGAGTAAACATTTATAAACATTATTACATTATTATTGTTTTTCATACAACACGAGATTTTTTAGATTTTTTTTTTCCTTTTCCAAAATTAAGATTGTAGTGCACATATGTGAAAATCAAATAGGTGAAAAGACGTGAATGTTGTATTTAATTGTGGATGTGTTTGTTAAAAAAATGGTGAACTATGTGTTCACCTTTGATTCATATTGTGACTTTGCTAAATAATGCTTTATTGTAAAAAAAAATCATTATATGTGGGCTCCTTTAAATCTCTAATTATAATATGTCATGTGTCATAAATATGTGGGTTCCTTTGATTACAAGTTTGTAAACATAAATTCTAAATGAGTGTATCCCATCATTACATTTTAACTAAAAATCACTTTTTAAAAAACAAAATAATTTAAGCAACAACATAAAATGTGAAGATGTGTAAGAAGAAAATATCGTTCTTCAATGTTACTAGGCAAAAACATTGTCTCCTTATCAGTAATAATATACTTCATCCTCAAAATGACAACCTTACTTTGCCTTGTAAAAAGGACAACCTTACTTTGCCTTTTCTTTACCTTGCTTTGTTTATGTATATATTTTTAAATTATTTTTTACTCTTTACAATGTAATGATTTTTGTTTATGTATATATTTTTAAATTATTTTTTACTCTTTACAATGTAATGATTTCTTTGTAATGGAATGGGAGGATGGATGTCTATATTCACATTTATACATTTTTCCCTATCCTTGTTCTTTTTAATGGAATGGGAGGATGGATTAGTCTATATTCACATTTTTACATTTTTTCCTATACTTCAAGGAGTAGAAAGAGAACACCTTGATTAGACCATGAAACAAAGGAAATTGAACAATGGATCTTTCCCGTTTGAAATACAATCCAAATAAGGATTCAAGTTGCCACAAATATAATGTTCACATGGGTTGTTTCATTGGTATTATGATTGTTTCTTCCTCAAGTGGCATTCCCCTTTTTACTACACTTTTTAAGTGAATCCCCAAATGGCAAAAACTATTTTTCAAAAATTCCACTACACTTTTAAAGCCACTATGCTTATAATATTGGAGAAGTAAGAGGTAGTTGAACCTACTCTACCTTTCTATCCTCATCGAGGGAAATTACGAGAGCAACACTGAGTTCTAAAAATATGTGTTGAAACGTGAGTGCATATTTGATTCACTTTCATTTGTGTTTATGACAATAATCCTTTGAATTTTAGTATCATTATCATAGTTTATTGTATGCAAAAAAAAATAATGGGTTATGATTAGTCTTTGTTGCTTCTAATATGAGCTACAAAATGGATAGTGTGTAATAGGAATGTATAAAAATAATGGGTTATGATTAGTCTTTGTTTCCTTTAATATGAGCTACAAAATGGATATTGTGTAATTGGAATGGTTGCAACCTTCCATCCAAGTATTACAAGATGTCGTTATAGGCCAAACTTCACACACATATCACAAAAACTCATGTTTGGGAATCAAAGCACGATGTCCATGCCAAACAATCATTGCAGGAAGCTCATCAACTAGCATCTCTTGTTCATCATTAGTTAGCTTGTGAAACTTAGGGTCCTCAAGGATGTCAAGGGATAGAGTAAATAAGTATTTATCATCCATAGAGAGCGTGAGAAGCATCATATGCATGCATTCCCACCATTGTCTAACCTAACTACCAACTTGATGGTGGTCGCTATGATGAAACTATAATAAGGTCGATTGAGAGGCTCTAGGGGATTCCCAACTCATTATGCAAGGGACCTCACCCCAAAACTCCAACATCAATTGTAGGTGCTCCATCTCATATATGATTTTATGCACTACACTGTGATTTGCAAGAACAACCTAGGATGTCACTACATTGGCATACCATGGGAAAGTGTAAGAAATATCATGCTTATTAAGAATGACATCATTTTGTTTCTTCCAAATAAAGTATAACACTTCAATTCACACAAGCATCCATGTTGCATTGAATTCAAATCCAATAGTAGTCTATCCCTCATGAAAGAAACTGTATTTCTATAGGGAACTTGTCGAGGCCCATGCATATTTGGCTATAGGGAAGAAGCAAAATATGTGTTTCAAGTTCTTGTTTCACCATATTAAGGGAAACATGTGCTTGTAACTCCCAATCGAAAACCCTCTTATGATTAGAAATGAAGAAAGCATTATTTGTTTAGGTTCCATCACTAGATTCCAACAACCCATGAGCCTAAACATCTAAGTCTTCAACTTAGAGGTTACTAGCCAAATAATGTTAAATTATCCTTATAACATAGGCTTGAGGTGAATCCACAAGTATTTGAGGTTGGTTTTGTATTTTGTGAACATTATTGCACTCCCCCACTTCCATTTCCTCCACCAAGGTCATAGACCTTACAGGCCAAGCATAAGCACAACATCTTTTGGAATTAAGATTTGAACCCATTCAGGAACAACTTTATCAGTGATGGCCAAACAATACTTTTGCTTAAGATCTAATCATGGAAAACATCCCTTGCATTAAGACTCTATAAGTCCTTGGAAGATTGGATGCCCTTCTTAAACAACTTTCAAGTTGAAAACTAGGTCATTCTAGCCAAGGGTTTAGCCTCGTGCATTAGTAAAGGGAACACCATAGACAGTGATCATTGAAAGACAATATTTTTCCGAAGAGAGAGATCCCTATACGGTAAGAAGGGATTAATGGTCCCTTAAGCCTTCTATATATTTAGTAAAATTAAAGTGGAAATAACTTTAACTTTAACTTTAGCAGGGGTGACCATCAAAATCTAAAAGGATTATACCTTGCTAGACCTTCATACTTAGTGGAGTATTGTGAGGAATTTGGTGCCTAAAAAGAACTTCCAAGCCCTATTCCCATTGATAGTGCTCACAACCCATTTGGTCTAGAAAGCATGAACATAAATCTTCATTTTCATAATACCAAGGCCCCCCAACTCCTATGGAGTGCAACAAATGTCCCAATCGATTTTTTGAAACCCTTTTATGTTGGCATTATTAGTCCAAAGAAATTTTGAGCACTTTCTTTAGTGTTTGATATGAAAACTTGGAAAGAACCCAGCATGAGTAGTTATAAACATGAGTTGTTGCCAATATTTTAGTACATATATGAAACTTCATTGCTATGGCTAAAGGCCTATTCATTAATTTGTCGATCTCTTTTCCACCTTTTGCATTCTGACCTCCCATAATTCCTTGGGTGGTTCTTGAAATGCAAATTGATGCCAAGAAAATTAAACATGTATTGATTGAATCCAGACCTATTTCTAAGAGGCTATCCAATGTGGGACTAGTCATTGACTTTGCTTGTACCATGAATTTTTATGCCATTAACTATTAGAACTAGAGGCAAAGTAGAAGGTGTCAAGGAATTCCATTGTATTATTCCAAGGAGGTAGATCCTCTAGTATGGTCAAGAAGGAATCGTCGGGAAAATGGTCATTCCCCAATTACCCTACATCTAGCTTAGGAAGAGGTATACCCTTAATCATACCTAACCCTTATTTATAGTATAGAAGCTAGCCTAGTGATTCTACAATGAGATCATATAAGTGTATGGTAAGAGGGAATCCTTGTCTCATGGAGTGAAAAAAACTCATGTCCTTAGAATTACACCTTTTGATAGAGAGGTAAGCAATTTCCTTTGCAAATAAAGTTTCAACAACTCTAATGAAGGAGACAAATCCCAAGGTCATTATCATTACCAAAATAAAATTCCATTCCACTCTATCATATGTTTTCTCAAATTCAATTTGATGAAAAGAGTGTCTAGCTCCAAGGAGTGAGCCCGCTCCATGTTGATATGTTTTAAATAAGCAAATAAACAATAAAAGTTATTGGTCCTCGTAAATGGGTCTAAGAACCAATTATATAATCAAATATGGGAGTCATTAGAATTTGTGCACACCAGCAAATATGTTATTTATCCATCCATAATAAGTCTCAGTAGTGGGCATTGATCCAAAATTCTACCACCTACACTTCTTAATTATCGATTTGTATGAATGGTCGTGGTAATAAAGATGTTGATACTTAGGTGAAGAGTGACAATATGTTTGATCAATGTGATTAGGATGTTGAGATAGCTAAGTTGTGAATGGTGAAGTATTTGATTTTGACTAATCAAAAGGTGCAATATCTAGTTCTTGCAAATTCATAGTAGGAGCAAGTGGTGCAGTTTCTAGTTCTTGTGAGAAGTGTGAGAAGTAACAAGAGGACACACATCTAACATTGTAATCTAATATATACTATCACTAGATTTAATTGTAGAGTCAATTAAGTAATAACTATCACAACCTCTCACTTGCGGCTGGTGAACACCAATAGGTATTGGCTGGTAAAATCCCTTGTGCAATTAAAAAATCCACCACGTAGTATTAAAAAAAACCCTAACTGAACGCAGTAAAAACACCAGGCACAAGAAAATTCCCCTGCCTAGTAAAATCCCTCAGCATAGTAAATAATCGGATGGGTCATTATCAAGTTAATCTTATTAATGAATCTCAGTAAGGATTAACGACCATGTTTTGACATGCGAGGAAGATAGTCCATAAAATCTTAACCTTCAATTTCTTGTGACGATGAAGAATATTCTAAACCTATTAAATCGTGTCCATAAAAACTCTCTTTATGATTAAAAGATCATTAAATCTGGCCATTATCAATAGATATACGTCTATAGACATAAACATGTTCATACTTCCCAACTCCATTGCATGCATAACCCATCTAAGAAAAAACTTAAAAGTAGTACATTTAATATATTTCTCAAAATAAGAAAAATACAACTTATGAATAGTCATTAATGCATAAGATGAATATACCATCGAAACAAAATTGAATATCTGATTTTGTTCCAAAAGAAAAACCTTCTCCATAAACCATGTATGAGCATTTTACAACTAAGCAATAACAAACTGCAATGAAACACTTGGTTATTTGTGATCCTCATTATATTTGGAGAAAATCCTGTCAAAACGTTCCCATGCATCTCTAGGATATTTCCTCCAACGCAAGTTTAGGAGCCTTTAAGCTTGATTTTTAAACTTTTTTTCCTTATTTTTATTTTTCATCATATATGGGTTACATTTTATGTCCATGTGATTTTCAAACACTTTTTTATTTAGTTTTTCATCATATGTGTTTACTTTTTATCTCCATTTGTAATCATGTGGAGTGTAGAAAATGTCCCAAATGATTTTTTAAAACCCTTTTGTGTTGGAATTATTAGTCCAAAGAAATTTTGAGCACTTTCTTTAGGCGTTGATATGAAAACTTGGAAAGAACCCAAGTGGTTATAAACATGAGTTGTTGTCAATATTTTACTACATATATGAAACTTTGTTGCTATGGATAAAAGCCTAGTCATCAATTTGTCAATTTTATTTTCCATCTTTTTCACTATGACCTTCCATAAGTCCTTCGGTGGTTATTGAAATGCAAAAGGGATGCCAAGAAAATTAAATACGACTTGATTGAATCTAGGCCTATTTAAAAGAGACTAGCTAATGTGGGACTAGTCGTTGACTTTACCTTTAACATGAATTTTTATGCCATTAATTATTAGAGCTAGAGGCAAAGTATAAGGTGCCAAGGAATTCTATTGTATTATTCCAAGGAGGTGGATCCTCTAGTATGGTCAGGAAGGAAACATCAACAAAATGATCATTCACCAATTGCCCTACATCTATATATCTATCTTGGGAAGAGGTACCCAGCCCTACTTTATAATATAGAAGGTATCCTAATGCTTTTGTAGTGAGATCATATAAGTGTAGAGGGAATCCTTGCTCATTTAAGTGAAAAATGATCATGTCCTTCTAATTACACCTTTTAATAGAGAGGTAAGTAATTTCCTTTGCAAACAAAGTTTCAACAAGTCTAATGAAGGAGACAAATCCTTAGGTAGTAATCATTATTGAAATAAAAGGTCATTCCACTTTATCATATACTTTCTCAAAGTCAATTTGATGAAGAGAGTGTCTAGCCCCAAGGATTGATCCCACTCCATATTGATATGTTTCAAATAAGTAGATATAAGATATAAATTGTTGGTCCTCGTAAACGAGTCTAAGAACCAACTATATAATCAAAGATGGGAGTCATTAAATTTTTGGCACAGTGCCAAATATGTTATTTATCCATCCACAATCATTCTTAGTAGTGGGCATTGATCCAAAATTCTACAATCTACACTTCTTAAAGATTGATTTGTAAGCATATTGATACTTAGGTGAAGAGTGACAATATATTTTATCAATGTGATTAAGATGTAGAGATAACTAAGTTGTGGATGGTGAAGTATTTGGTTTTGACTAATCAAAAGGTGCAATATCAAGTTCTTGCAAATCTGTAGTAGGATCAAGTGGTGTAGCTTTTAGTTCTTGTGAGAAGTGGGAGAAGTAACAAGAGGACACACATCTAAGATTGTAGTAATACAATATCTACTCTCATTAGATTTAATTTTAGAGTCAATTGGAATAATAATGCCATGTCCATACTTCGGAACTCCATTCCATGCATAACTCATTTGACAAAATAACTTAGAAGCAATACATTTAGTGTATTTCTCATATAAATAATCATTGATGCATGAGAAAGTGAGAAAGGAGAATACAACTTATGAATAGTCATTAATGCATGAGAAGACTATACATCAAAAGAGGCTTGGATATCTACTTTTCTTTCAAAAGAGAAACCTTCTTCATAAGCCATTCTGCATCTAGGCAATAACAACCTGCAATGAAGCAATTAATTATTTATGAACAGCCATTCTGCATCTAGGCAATAACAACCTGCAATGAAGCAATTAATTATTTATGAACAGCCATTCTGCATCTAGGCAATAACAACCTGCAATGAAGCAATTAATTATTTATGAACCTTGTTAGATTCAGAAAAAGCTCCTCTCAAAAGTTTCCCATGCATCTCAATGAGATTCTCTTCAACCCACTTTATGAGCTTAGTAAGCTTGAATTGATGTTTAAGGCCTTTTTTCTTTGATTTTTCATCATATGGGTTACTTTTTTTTCTCCATTTGATTTTCAAACCCCTTTTTCTTTGTTTTTCAATTATGTGGGTTACTTTTTATCTCCATTTGTAATCTACCATATCTTGTGAATATAAAACTCATCTTGCATATAGATATTCCATATATCACAGATCAATATTGTATGCATAAATTCTAAATTAGAAGAATGATGAAATTTGAAAGAAAGGATAGCTTTTCAATAAAATAGTTTGAGTAACCACACAGAATGTGGAGGTTAGATTAGGATAACTTTATAGAAAACAAAATAGTTTAAGTAATTATCATGATTTCTTTGTAATGGAATCAGAGGGTGGATTAGCCTGTGTTCATATTTGTACCTATACTACAAGGAGTGAGGAGGGATCACCTTGATTAGGCCATCACGTAGAGGAGATTGAATATCATATCATTCCCATCTCAAATACATCATAAACAAGGGTTTGAGCTACCACAAATATAGTAACCATGTGGGTTGTTTCACTGAAATTATTGTTTTTCTTTGTTAGGATTAGATGACCTTTGTTTTCGCTCCTTTTCAAGTGAAACTTGAGATGGTAACAACGATTTTTCTAAATATGTGTTTCCCTTCTAAAGTCATTATATGTGTATGCCTATGTGCAAATAAGTATTGAAGTAGCAAGAGGTAGTCAAACTCATTCTACAAATTTCCATTCTCATGGAGGGATGTTGTGAGAGGAACAATGAGTTCTTAACAAATGTGTTGATTTGTATATAGAAAAATCCTTTCATTTGTGTTTATGACAATAATCCTTTGAAGTTTAGTAGGATTGTCTCAGTTTATTGTATGTAGAAATATAATGGGCTATGATTGGTCTATATCGCCTCTAATGTGAGCTACAAAATGTATAGTGTGAAATAGGAGTGGTTGCGGCCTCTAATCTAAGTACTACACCCTCAAGATTGATTCAAAATAAGAACTTAATGCAACCCTTACAACAACAACACCTCACAATAAATGATAAAACAAATCAATGAAGCATTGGATGCCTCTTGAAGAAATTTTATGAATTGATGTTTCTTTTGCAAATTCAGAAATTTCACCTCTTTAAAGGTTCCATAGTTCTAATCCTTGTAAATTAACAACCTTAGGGTTGAACTGAAATATAAATTACAATAGTAAATAGTGGACAATATTTCACTTCACATAAACCCCAATACATTAGGCAATCTAAGAGAGAAGGTATCTAATAAATGTCAACAAGTTTCAACCCTTTAGGGCAATCTTTTCATGCATAAATAAAATCTAAAATCAGTGCAATTAATGTGGATTTACAACAGTAAATTTCCCTATTGCCTTCAATATAAATGTTAAATTCCTTAACAATTTCTACCTTAACTTATGTCGAATCAACAAGACATATCAGTGTTGGAAATTACCATACCATGAAGACAATGATAGTTTAAAATCAAATCTGCAATAAAACAAGGAAAATCCTAGCTCCACCAAAGATACTCCAACAATATAGAATCACCACTAGCAAGTACTCCTTGGCCTCATGCAAGGTGTCTCATCTTCTCTTCCTGCTCAATAAGTACAACTTAGGGTTTATCACCAAACCCTAACTCCAATGCCTCCTTAAGGATCAAACCCTAGCCTTGGAGTTCAAGAATGCTCCAAGAAACCCTATTGTCTTAAGACAAAGAAAGATAAAATACAAAGAAGATTGAACAAGAGAGACATAGAGAGAGATTAACAAGAGACAGAGAGAGACTATCACTCCTCTTATATCTCTAACGCAAGTGTAAAGAACAAAAGGAACAAGTACATGATTGATGATGATAATGACTTTCTCGTTCCTCTATTTATATGATAGACAAGGGAGGTCTATAATGACTAGTGGACCTATTCCACTTAAAGCAACCTACAATACACAAGTAGGTCCATGCATGTGAAGCTCTCTACTCCAAGTGACACGTGTCAAGCACCAAGGTGACGATGATGAAAAAGTAAGGCTCCAAGGCATGATCACTACTCCCCAAAATTCAAGGCTCCAAATCTCTAATCCATCTCAAAGGTCATGTGCCTCCTTAGGGACCACAACACCTACAAGTCCACTCCCTCAAACCAAGCATCCTCAAGTCAAGGGTAAGCCTCCATATAAGAAAACCAAGAAACTATATGTTTTCTAGGGCTCAATGGCGTCCTCTAGAATACCCAAATCTCCTCCTCCAATGCAAGGCATCCTCCATGCAAGCAACCTCCCTCCATGTGTCGGCTAAATGAAGAAGTCACAAAGCTCCATAGGTCTCCAATGCTCCAAAGGAGAATTTCTTACAAGCATCCATACAAGGTCTATAAACTCAAGAGTAAGTTGCCTCCAATGTACAAGTCCACTATGGAACACCAAGGGTCAACCATACACCATGCATCCCAAATCTCATGAAGCACCCCCAAACATGGTGTAATCACTTTAAAAGTAACTTCAGAAGATAACACCCCTATTGGTCAATCTTCATGCACATATCACAAAGGCATGGTTCAAGATCTATCTTCTTGGCCTACTACCATATTAGAACTTAAATTTAACCATGATGATGAATTATTATATAATACTACAAAAAATTTATAAGATACATTATTATATAACATTATTTACATCAATTTTTGTAGACACAATCCTCATAGGCACTAGAATTTTGGAAAATTCAAAACGCAGGCTAGCTTAAGCAAAAACACCCAAGAGCATATAGAAGCTAAACAATAACATCAAAGTAACAAAGTCCATGGTGTTAGAAATCATATAGCCATATGCATACAACACTAGACAATAATATATGCAGGGAAGGTCATCAAGTGATCATTTAAGGCAGCGCCCCAGAAAGTTCATCACCCAACATCTCAAATCCATCACCAACAAGCCTAGGAGACCTAGGGTCATCCAAGAATACAAGGGTCAAAGTTTTTAAAAAAATCATGGCTATAAGGAGCAAGAGGCATGTTGTGCATGTGTTCCCATCACTCTCTAACATGTGTACCAACTCAGTGGTGGCCACTCAAATGAAATTGTGTTGAGGCAAGTCGAGAGGGTCTAGGTGGCTTCTAACTCATCGTGCAAGAAGCATCACCCAAAAACTTCAACATTGGCTATAGGCATTCCATCCCCATTCCTATTTTACAGGATGCACTTTGTTCTACAAAAATGGAGTGGGACATGGCAATGCATTGTAATACTAGAAGAAAGTGTGAGAAGGTTCATGCTTATTAAAAATTACTTCATTTTGTTTCTTTTGAATAAAGTACAACTCTTTAATTCACATAAACATCTATGCTTATAATGGTAATCTATTTCCCAAGAGAGAAACTTTCCATGTAATGGAAATTGAGAGGTATGATTGGCAAAGGAAACCCACACATAGTGATATTCATATTGGGCTAAAAGAGATAATCTAGAAAATGTTCTTCAAGGTCTTGGCTCATTAATATTGGGGGTGGCATGGGTTTGGAACTTCTAGTTAAAAAATCATTTTTTTGATGGGTAACCCTCCCATGATTAGGAATCAAGCAAACATTATTTTTGTTTATTCTAGGACTAGCTTCCAAAGGATTTTAAACTTGAATATCCAAGTCTTATGCTTAAATTTTACTATCTAGACACTATTGAGTCATCCCTCTAACATAAGATTGAGGTCAAGCCACCTATAGCCAAGGTAAATTTTTTATTTTGTGAACATTTTTTCTCTTATTCACTTCTAGTCCTTCCCCCAAGCTCACGAGCCTTACAAGCTAAGATTAGGCACAAGATCCTCTAGAATTAGGATTTGAACTCATTCTAGAACCAATTTACTAGCAGTGGCCAAAAAAACTTCTATTTAAGATCCAACTATGATAACCATTACCTAGACTAAGAGTCAATCAAGTCCTTGGAAGACTGGATGCCTTTCTTAAATAACTTTCAAGTTGAAAACTAGGTTGTTCTAGCCAGGGGTTTACCCTCATGCAGTAATACAAGGGACCACCATAGATAATGATAATTGAAATACAAGCTTGTCTAAAGAGAGATATACCTCTAGGATAATAAGGGCTTAATGACAACCAAGGTCTTCCAGATACCTTGCAAAACAAAAGTGGCAGTAACTTTAACTTTAGTAACAATGAACATCAAAGTCTAAAAGGATATGTCTCACCATAACATCTTACCCAGTGACGTACCTTGATAAATTCAGTGCTTGACACTTTCCAAGCCTCATTCCCATTGATATCCCTCAAAACCCATTTGGCACACAATCCTTGACCTAAATGCTTATTTCCATAACTCCAAGCCCCATAAACTTTGGTAGAGTGCAAAAAAGGTTGCAAATGATTTTGTCAAATCCTTTTTCATTCACATTGTTATCCCAAATAAATTTTTGAGTGTTGTCTTCAAGCATTGATACATCAACTTGGAAGGAACCCAACATAAGTAATATCAAACATGAGTTGTTTCCAAAACTTTAGTACATATGTGAAACTTTGTTTCTTTTCTTAAGAAAGCTTCGTGGAAAACCCACCGAACACTTCCACATGATCCATGGATGGTAAGTGGGGTAAATCGTAGCCCCAAGGAGCATGAGAGTCGAACACGTGACCTCCCCGACTTTGAAGGAAAGTATGAACATCTGGCATCAAGACCAATTGAGAAAACTTTTGAGGCTATGTGAAACTTTGTTTGTATGGAAAAATAGTTGAGTATATTTGATTATTGTTAGAGTAAATTCCTAAGAAAGTATTTGTGGTGTTCCTTGATAGTTGAAATAGAATATATAGAACAATATACATATAAATATAATTGTAGAAATCAAATAACTAGATGTAGAATTTGGAAATAACAACATCAAGAAAACCTTTTTTTGTATTCAAAACTGAGAGCAATGTTAATTTGCCTCTTGGAGGGTGAAACCTCCAAATGAGAAGAGCTCCAAATACAAGAATATTCACTTTGTAGCCAATTATATATCTTCTACTACTATATGTGGTTTCTAATTGACCAAAACCCTAACCACCTAGTGAACCTCCACTGATGAGGCCTCGACCACTAACTATTGGACCTTATTTAATGTGGCCACTAATTACATTTATTGATTCCACACTCTACTACATCATGGGTCTTATTTAATAGAGATGGACCCAATACATTAAGTAACAATGTATTCTCCTAACTAGGGGACATAGGGTAGGACCCTAACATGCCCTCCCCCTTACAAAGAAATGTTGTCATCAATACTAGAGATGAGGGAATTGGTGGAAAAACTATGCTAGTTCCCATATAGCATTTTCAAACTATGTATCTTTCCATTGGATCAAAACTTCCTAGATAGTCGTTGGCAAAGATGATGCTCATATTTTTTCAAAACGGCCTCAAGTTACAACCAAATGGAACCCTCCTTGTCTAATTCGGGAAGGTTGGTTTGAACTCTGCAATTGAACCCAACCACTTTCTTCAAGAAGGACACATGAAAGATTGGGTAGAGATTATAATGGTTGTGCAAAGTCAATTTGTAACCCATGGGGCATATACGTTTGTGTTTAGTATAAGGTCTACAAAACTTAGGGGATAACTTATAGCAGCTTTTCTCCTTGATTGTTGTCTTCTCATAGGGTTGGAGACTAAAGAACGCAATGTTGATCACATTGTTGCTTCATGTAGTTGTCAACCAAGACCAAATTATCCTTAAGGGTGCAAAGAATGTTAGCATGAGGTGTTAGGGTATTTTCCATATCCTAAACCTTAGAGAGGCCTAGTAAGAATGATATCACGGGTGAGGGTTGTTGTCTATAGACTGCCTCAAAGGGGATCATTTTAGTAGCACGATGATAGTTGGTATTGTACCACCATTCAACCAAGGATAAATGTTGGACCAATTAGGATTGTCAGTTTGAGGCAAAAAAATGTAAATAATCTTATAAACATTTGTTGATTGCTTCCATATGGTCATCTATTTGGGGAAGATATTATGTGTTGAGATTTAATTGGGTACCTTCAAGCTGAAATAATTGCCACCATAAATTGCTAGTGATGGTGGGGTCACAATCAATGATAATTGATATATTCATGCCATGGAGTTTAAAAATATTGTCCATGAATACTTATGCTATTATGGATACCTTGAATGGGTGTTGTAAGGCACATAAGTGAGCATATTTAGAAAGGTGATCAACAACTACCATGATCATTGATTTGTTTCTTGATCTTGGTAACCCTGCAATTAAATCCATAGAAATATCAATCTAGATGGTAGTTGGAATGGGTAAAGGTTGTAACACTCATGGAGGCTTCATTGTTTTCCCATTATGCCTTTAGTAATTTTCACACTTGAGCACAAAGGTATAGATTTGCTTCTTCATGCCTTCCCAAAAGAATGAACACTTAATTTGTTCATAGTTTTTTTGAAACTGAGACAAGTGTAATTCAGATAACACGTTGGATTTAAATGTTGAATCTCAAACTAAAAAAAATATGCCCTTTATAGCGGAGCTCATCATTTTTCCAAATGTAGCTAGGATGTGCATGTGGGTTGGCATGTAGCTAGCAGATCATGTGCACGATCTTGACATTCATGGACCATTCTTGGTGTACCACCTACAACTAATCTAAGGGGATTTGGGCAAACTATAACCAACACTTGTACATCAAATCATCCCATCATGACCACATTTAAAAAAATCATCACATTTTGGTCTCATTGGAGTGGTCACATCTTATGAATAAATGTAGGGTACATTGCAGAGCAACTGAGGTGTAACACACTCCAAGCACATTGATAAATGATACCATTTCATTGTAGATAGAGGTTGAAAGGGAGAAACAATCATGGAGTATGTTCCTTTATATTCATGTGCTTTTTATATTTTCATGAAACCCTTGGTTGGTTGAGAACACTTTCCTCCCAAAGAGAAATTGTTAGAATGTTGCTTTGAAAGTATCTTGCTAAGTAGTTGTGCACATTTCTATCATTTCATTTTCATATAGGTTGAGGAAACACTAGAGAAGCATACAAGTGAGGCATAGTTGACTAAAATAGATTATTAGTGTAAGTCTAGCTTCAGCACCTTAGCTAATTTTAGTGAGTTATGTATGTTTATGCTTTTTCCATTATTAGAATAGATTGTTTTTCTTAAGTTAGAAAAAAGGGCATTTTAAAAAACAAGTTTATATACTTGAAACATGTTTTCTTTATCAAAATTCTCTAGGAATAGAGCCTGATGCATAAGTATGGAATAAGAGGGCATAGATCCCAAGAAGGCTTACATGCCTTTGGGGCATATTTTCACCTCTAGTATGATTTTCCATGTAAGTTTGGTATTAGAGTAGATTTAATCCAACTTGATTGTAACCCATTACCCTTTGCTTCAGTTATAAATGCAAGGCATGGTATCAGAGTCATTCATTCAGTTTATGTGTGAGCTTTAAAAAGTGAAGCAAGTTTCTAGATTTGTTCTAATATATTTATTTTCCTAAGTTAATTAGAAAGTAGTGATAGAATTTACAGTCGGTGCTATTCTTGTTGATCATACTTTTTTAAAATAAATCTTCCTTTAAACTCAATTAATAGGCGAAAATGTACAAGCTTTAATAAATAAATAAATGAGTTATCCACACGGCATCCACAAGAAAAAGAAAAACTAAAAAACTGAGGTCGGCACAAGCCAAAGTACCCCATCCCATATTCAATGTTGTAATCAAGTGCAAAAAGAAGGATTTGGCTTATGTCAAAACACCCCAACAGAGTGCCAAAGTGATACCACAAGGGCCTATGTCGCAAGCATAAAAAAAACTAATGGTGACAATGTTGATAGTAGCAAGAGGTGGGTCGTGGTCATTAGGGGTCTTTCCATAACCTATAGCCAAAAGACCAGGAAATGGGCTCAATATGGTCCCACCCATCAATGGGGGAATCACAGGGCTTGGGTCCCTATGAAATCACTATATTTTGCATAAGGAACCACTTATCCATGTGCATGCTCCCATTGCTCTTAGACCTCTTGGCCCACCCTGTGTTGAGGTTGGCCCACTTATCCATGTGCATGCTCCCACCATCTTCAAAAATTCATTTCTCCTCAACCATGAGGATCCACGTGACGTGCCACCTACCACAGGAAACAACATGATGTATACTATCCATCCATGGGTTTTGTTTATGCATGTACATTGTCCTTCATGTCCAAATACCTTCATCAATCTTGCGGTCCAAAACCAATGACTAGGGTTGACATCAATGACAACAACCAATCTTCCAACAATCTCCCCCTTTGTCATTGATGGCAACACTCATGCTCCTCCTATCATCATGTGATCTAGGTGGATATCGAGGGCCACCCACCTTTTCCAAATGGCTCAAAACAATTTTTTGGCCATTTTGGCAATTTACTATTTTTAGCAGGTTTTCACTTCCGGGGCAATTTTGAGGGCCTAAATGAAGTTTTTTCGAGATCGAGGTTCTCAATGATATCCAAAGGCATGATTGAGCCCCCAAAATGAAT
>CBVK0102577833.1:0-23006 GCA_900067695.1 Picea abies | reverse complement strand
ATTTCGTGCCGAAAATAATCCGAATCATCATGATCCCAATTTCTCTCCCCCTTTGACATCAATGGCAAAGGGTAGGGCTGCTCCCCCTGAGTTTAATGACAAAAGGTAACTCTCTTCTTTGGGGCTGCTCCCCCTGAACAAGTGGCACTCAATAATACTTCATCCTTATTTTTGGTCTTCGGGACTTTTTCTTCCTTGGAATCCTTTTGCGTGGCTTTTGTATTCTCTCTCTTCTTCATGTCTAGGATGTATATGTTGTTCGGTCTTCTTGTTGTAGTTGCAACCAATCTTCCTGAGTTATTTTCTCTGATTTTACATTTTCAAGAGTCAAACATAAGAGTGTATCCTTGATCACACATTTTACTAACACTGAGTAGATTATGCTTCAAGTCTTCAATCAATAGGACATTCTTTACTTTTACATTTTTTCTTCCAAGATTTACTACACCTTCTCCAAGTATTTTGNNTCATCTCCAAATGCAACATTGCCACCCTTTCTCTTCAAGTTGATGAATTTTTCTTTATCCTCGGTCATGTGTGAAGAACATCCACTGTCTATGTACCATTCATCTTCTTCTTTACATTCTTCAGCGGTTAATGCTATTCGACAATCTTCATTGTTTTGAATCTCTTTCCTTCTCCATACTGTGGTTGGCATAGGGACATCTTCATTCATATATCTGCAATCTCATGCTTTGTGACCAAGGTAATTACATTTGTAGCATACAATATTTTTGTCCATCAATGGGGAAAATGAATTATAACTTCTGTTGAAAAATCTACGATTATTTCCATATCTTTTATTTACACCATTCATGTTTCTTCCGTATTTGTTCCTTTCATTGGTTCTGCAATTAATTGCCTTATGTCCAAAATTTTTGCAAGTATAACAATGACCAAGAAAGAAATTTTGATACTTTGGAGTAAGTGGCCTTTTTTGTGATGTAGTCCATCTGGGTTCATGATCTACTCTTTCGTAGTTTCCTTCATACCGATTGAATCTTCTTTGATTCCTGAAGGTAGGAGGTCTTCTTTGATATTCATCTCTTTTGTAATCATTCCTTCTTTCTGGTATCCTGGTCCACTTCTCATCAACTGTTTGTGTAGCTCTTTCTTCAACCTTCTTGTTGGTATTTGCATCTTCTTTGTATGACGTTTCACCCATGCATCCAAGAGGTGTTAAGTTTTTGGGCACTTGAGAGTTTCTTAAGATCTTCCTCAATGACACAACTTCTTGTTCAAGTTTCTCACAATCTTCTTCTTTCTTCATCATTTGGGCAATCCTTACTTCTCTTTTTCTTCTTTCTTCTTCAAGTAGAGTTTTCAAGGAAATTTTTTCTTCTCTTAGTTTCTCAAAGTCTTCTAATTGTTTTTTCAAGCTTACAACTGTCTTTTCACAACTACCCAATTCACTTCTTAGTTTTCTATGCATGTCTTTTGAGCTTGCTATTTTCAATCTCAACATGCTTCAATTTTTTAAGATTCTCATCTTCTTGTTGAATAATTTATGCTTCATGATTTTCCTCTTCTTCATTAGACTTTTCTTCTTCAGTGTCATCTCTTTCAATCATTGGATTAGGACATTCAAATTCAACATGTCCTACTCCTTCACAATTAAAGCAAAAGAACTGACCTCTATTTGCTTCTTTGAAATCTGAGATGTTTTAATTTGCTTCAACTTCTTCTTCTTCTTCTTCTTCTTCTTCCCTTGCATAAAGGTCATGTATCTTGTCCCAAAGATATTTTGATGATGCACATGATACCACCTTAGATTTCACTGAATCTATCAATCCATCCAGGATGGTATCTATTGCCAATTTGTTGTTCCTTTTTTCTTCCTTCTGAGTTGCAGTCTTTGGTTTCTTGAAAGCATTGTATCCTAAAGCAACTGAGAACCAAACATCTGCCCCAAGAGATTTCAAGTAAGTTTCCATTCTATTACTCCAGTATTCAAAATTGCTTCCATCAAATGGTGGAATCCCATATGGAATTTTGTCTTCCATTTCTTCTTAGGATCTTCCTTCCAGTGGTTAAACTGTACTAAAGGTAACCCACTCTAATACCAATTGTTGATACTGAGAGGGGGGTGAATCAGTATCAAGTACAATTTAAAACCTTTCCAACTTCTACTTAAACCATTCAATTATATCCAATGAGCAATGAACAATAGTATAAGAGTTACACCAATACACCGTGCACAATATATGAGAAATAATCAATAGTTATTGTTCAAGGAAAGTAATGACTTCCAAAGGTAGCTACAGCTTCCAAATATAAAGGGAGGGATAAACCTCCAAGAGGAATATACAATCCTCCAATATCAAGAGAGATTGACCTCTCCATCCTTTCCCCTTCCTTCCACCCAAGAATATATGAGAGATAATAAAATTTTACATTAAATCATCACCATCAACCAACCATCACATAGAACCTGATAATGCTTCCTGAGACTTCTTCAATTTTTGCAATTCTTCAATTCTTGGAATACTTTGATCCTGTAGATAATATTACTCGATGTATTCTCTGAAACTTCTCCAATTTTCACTCCTTTAATCCTCCCCAAAAGGAAGTTATAGAGAGAATGGTAGACCTTGTTCAATTCTGGTTTATTCAGGAGAGAGAACTTGTACAGAATGCCTCGTTCTCAATATTTAACATCAGATTCTGAAACTTGCACACAAGAAACTACAGTCTGTAATCTTTCCAATGAAATTGTTCTCACTTCATTTAGATTCTCTATGAATAAGTTATGATTTTTTTACCTGGAACACTTGTTTATTGACTAGCTTCGGGACTAGTCAAAAACCCTATCTTCCACAGAATGTATCTTCATAATTATAGCGAATCAAGAACTGAAAATTTTACGACGGGTACCTTGATATGTCTTCTCAATACCATATCGATTTCACCATCTGAATCATTTTAGAAAAAAAGTTATAGCAAAAATGGTAAGATGACCTGTAAATAACATACCTTAGAACACATCACCAAAAGACTTCATCCTCCCTTGAAATCCAGCCTTCTTTACTTTTGATTTCCTATGAAATTCGACTTGTGTATCAAATGAATGTATAATGATATTTGTTTGTACAATTTATGTCACTTCCTTTTAACATTAGGGCCGACCTTACACTTTCTTATTTTGTAATTCTTTTCTTTAATTATCTTCGGGGCCTACATGTACTTCCTTCTTCAATTCACTTTGTCATGTTCAAAAATTCATTTCTCCTCAACCATGAGGATCCACGTGACGTGCCACCTACCACTAGAAACAACATGATGTATACTATCCATCCGTGGGTTTTTTTTCTGCATGTACATTTTCCTTCATGTCCAAATACCTTCATCAATCTTGTGGTCCAAAACCAATGACTAGGGTTGACATCAATGACAACAACCAATCTTCCAACACCATGTTCATGGTTCATAGGGCTTCATCCTAAGAACCCAATAATTATTAGAGACGCTCCATCTCTAGACACACCTTACATAAATTTACTTTAATCTATGTGATCAAATTAGCAAGTATCAGTGTAGCATCATACCAAGAGAACTAATGAGACACCCCCCTCAACAATGAACAAGGAATGATTGTGTTGTTCCCAAATCCATAAGCTCTCGATGAAGGTAGAGGATATTTTTTTTAGCTAGAAATTTGTTACCTTCTATTAACTGAAATTGAACTAGTGCATAGCCATTGTCTTGATGCCAGAGATGCCAACAAAGGAAACCAGCTCTGGCACCAGAACTTGAGTTTCAAAAAGAGTTTTCCTAAATGGCCAAAATTTAAAATGTTCAAACTGCAATGTCTATCAAACTGCAACAAAAAAAATATAAATTGAGACAAAAGAGGAATTCATGGAACATAGCTGGAAGACCATCATTCTCCATGTGCTCTCTTGATGCCATGGTTCTAGGGAGGAGTTGGCCACACTGGGACAATTACACTCTCGACAGGACCACCATATGGCATCGGTCGGAGCTACGAACTGGAAAGTTGGTCATAGAGTTCCCCAATTTTAATTTCCATCTACTCTTGACAATATTTCTACTCAGTCATATCCTTGTGAAAGTCAAAGATAAGTTGTAACTGATCTTCTAAAAAGCGGGTGGGATGATCTTTCATTTTCTACAAGGAAGTTTGCTCACCTTGCTATAGAATGTTGTCATTCTCATTTTCCCTACACTCCTCGAAGTTAGGATCTATGTTTTGCTCATTTTCATCAAGAGGTCATTTGGGAGCCTCCTCATTGATTTGAAGAAGCTCTTCCTCTACAATTTCATATCCCCACAATTCGTCCTTGAGTCGAACACCAAAAGAATTTCCCTCCTCCTCTTGATACTCCATAGAATGTTGCATTGATTCAAAGCTGCCAAAGAAAGGTGGTGAGTGATGGTGCCTATTATAAATACTTCAAATAGTTCCATTGCCAAGTTGCGAACTGGCTCTCTCACGAGGCATATTGCATGGAAGGGGTGGACTCGGAACAAAAGAAAACAATTTTCTGGAGCAATAAGAGATCGAGGACCACTCAATAGTGAATAAACGGATCTTCTTTCTTCCAACAAAGGTTTTGATGGACAAATGAACCTAGAATGGGCCTTTGTACAAGAAAACCAACTCATTGTCCTGAGCATTAACAGTTTTCATAATTGCAGCATTAATCCCAAATGAATTAGCAGTACCCAAGCAAAAGGTTTGATCCATCACCATACTCACAAAATCGTAGGCTTGAATGATATGTATTTCCAAGGAATTAAAATTCACAGTAGCCATCGATCTTGTGAAAAGCATGAAGGTAGAGGCTATTAGTCGACATTCTCGACCTCTTTTCCTGGTAAGCCTTAGTTCATAATTTTCCAGTGTGATGTGTTTTAGTTTCTAAGTATAGATCAGATTTCATATTTGATAGTAGTTAAAGTTATCTAGCTATTGGATTTTTAAGTCTATGTAGTAATATGTTATCGGGAGCTGAAAATTTGAATAAAAGTTCCTAAACATGGGCAAGCAACTCCTAATGATGGACTAAAGTTAGCTCCAAAGGACACTTGCCTCATAATCAGAACAAATAGTGCAAGTACGCAGAGATATAAGTACAAGATGTAGGAGAAGAATAAAAAGGTAATATGTTATTATGAGAACACCAGAAATAAGATATTAGGTCTTGACTAAGTTATGTATGTTGGTTTCAGATAATCTATAGAGCTACCATAGATTGTAATTTCATTGATATAAGTACTTGATTATGATGGATGAGTCGGTTTTTTCCTCAAACTAAGGTTTTTTTATTGTTAATGGTGTTGTGTTATTGTCATGGTGTGTTATTTATGTTTAATTCAATAGTTTGTTTTTAATACTAAAAATTAATAAATGTGTTACAAAAAACGGGGCTATGGCCAAACTAGACAACAAACCAATACGATATTTAAATATTGTAGCCACAACCTATGAGTCTAGAGATCTAAAAGACATCAAATTTTCTCATAAAAATTGATTTATCCACCCATCCCAAAACCTATTCCTATAGATCTGGAAAATATATTACTGAACACACTAGTTTAACAAAAAAACATGTTTGTGGCCTCCAAGCATTTCTTATTTGTAACCAACTTGGATCTCCAAGGCACACTCAACTAGATGCATGTTCACATCTATCGATGATCCTACAATATCCTCTCCTAACACATAGCTCCCAGTCACCTTGAATAAGCAATGAATCCTAGACACTTCCTCCTTTACTTGGGATGAGCATGATTGCATGGGAAATGTTTCTAGTTGAAGATGAGTTACAATCCTAGAGACTAGATAATGCATGGTGCGAATCTATTTCTTGATTCCTCCCCTTGTGACTATGCATGAAATCTATAAATTCCATGTTCCTTCTCTCGAAGGATGACAACTAGAGAGCCATTTCCATTGATTGCTGGCCTTGGACCTCAAATTCCACCGTGAACTTGAAATCCCAATATTCTAGCCATATCGACCACCTCCTCGGTGAATTTGAAAAATCGCATTATGTCTCTGAAATCTAGTGCTCAAGCCCTCTTAATCCCCTCCTTAGATATACCATGTGACACATGACACAACAACCTAAGTAGCTATGGTTGGAAATGGCTGACTTGAACTTGCAACAAGGCCAAGCTAGAAGAAAAACACAATCTGACACCCAAAGAACCTATAAGAGACGAATTAGTGAGGGACCGACACTCTTAGAAACTAGGATCTTTAGTGTTGGAGAATCTCTTAGAGTTGCCAATCCAACATTCCACAATAGAATGATTAGCATGCATTCAAACACCCTCCACATTCTAACACCCTTAATAATGCTCGATCTGTGCGAGGAGTAATAACAAAGCACACACCTATGTGGGGGCTTTAACTCTTACTCTTCGATCACATGCTTGGGATGACATTTGGATTTGTGATGCAGAGACATGAATTAATTGTTGGATTTCATAGGAGGGGGTAGATAAAAATTCCTCCCCCATTTAATTTAATCATTCTTTCTCCTAATTCAACCCCTCATTTGGCCTAGGTATCTTCCCTTGAGTTGAATTTGCACGGGACCTGGAAAAACTCAATTTGTTCAAAATTTTCCACTAGTGATTGGGTTTTGAGAACAAGTCTTACTATGTGGATATTGTAATGTAAGTGATATATAAAAATGGTGGAGTCCCTGATCACAGATGCACATTTTATTCCCCTCTCCTTGATCAGCACAAGACCTTGATACATTTATAATTCTTTTGCCTCATTGTTGGATGTTATTCATAGTCCCCAAGCATAGTTTAATTCTTGGTTTCCTACAAGATCAAGAATGGCCCCTCAACACCTACCTCCCCTCTCGTTGATTCAACAATTAGTAGTAGATATGTTTGATGTTTTATATCTATTATGAGATGTATGGAAGAACAATACAATCGAAATTGATTTTAGATCATCATGCCTATTTAATAACCAACATTTATTGGAGATGTGTTATATTCTTTGCATGTAAACTATGCATTCATGGCATTAGCCATAACATGTGTATTGTGCACTAATCCATGAGCTCTACTTTTTTTGTTTTTGGTGCTTTTTCGATGAATAATTTTCATCCCATTGTAATCAAATATTGGTTAAGGGATTATAGTTGTAATCTAATCTAGGTTAACAAATTAGGGTTTTGGGTACCACAAAATACCTAAAAGTTATATTGTGAATGGTTCAATTAATACAGTAAATATGATAAAGGTGTGGCTCTAAGGATAGTTTTCTCGATCAAATATTTCCAAGATAAATATCTATGTACTATATCTGTGTGCCATCATTTACTTTTTGCTTAGATTAAGAATTTGTATGCATTTTTTCACTTGAAAAGGTTAAAAACTTACAACATTTGAGGGGCATTCCAATGAATTCATATTCCTTGTCACAACAAGCCTAATCATATCACTAATACTCATGATATAATATCCTAGAGGTGAACTCCAATAATAGTTAGGAGAGGAAGATTAACTCAAATAACCATAGGGTTCTCACCTTGGAATCACCAGACATACAAAAATATGTTGCCAAGAACCTGAAGCTAAGACACGAGGGATAATATACATGAAGGAGAAAACAATGAGGAATAATGGGAGGGCCAACATCAGGGGACTCAACGCTTGAAAGAAGAAAAACACTCCAATGAACCATGAAGAACTAGGTTAGAAAGAACTAATCATATTGGCTTAGACAAAGGGACACTTGTTAGGATATTTAGACACTTGGGAGTTAATTAAGATCAATTTGGTCTAATGTGTCTTTAGCTAAAAGTGTTTTTCTTTAGTGTGTTTGTTAGTATGCAATAGTATGCATTTGTAGTTATGCAATTCGATGGTCATGATATGTTCTAGACATAAAGTGATCTGACAATTCATATTCTCCTTGATACTAACCACTAAATTGATCCATGGCTTAACACTTGATTGGTCCATGATCTGTATTTAAAGAGCATGGATGACCATTTGTTAAAGATTGATCGGGAGAAACTCTTACGTACAATATTTTATTTTTCATTAATATATTGCATCGAGTGGCTATGTTAGTTGGGGTCATAGACCATTTCCCTCTTTGAGGGTTTTAACCATGTAAAACACTAGTGCATTGATCTTTGATATGGTTGTGTGATTCATTTCTTAAAGTGTTCAACCTATGTGGAAATACCATGTTTTGTCGAACATGGTTTCAAAGCATGTACAAAGACTCGTTGCCATAGTTGATCGAGATCATCAACTTGCATTGTCGCGTGCATCAAAACATTTATGGATTTTTCTATTTATGTGCATTTCTAGGCTGAGTAAGTTATGCCATTGCACCGAAGTGTTACTTTCAATTGGAAAAACTTTTTGTTTCATCCCAAAAGGTTTTTGTTTGCCTAAGATATACCCTTTTTTGTCTCATCCAAAGGTATAAAGTTTCATCGTGCCTTTTAATTTTTTTAATTTTTTATTGAGTTAATATTTTGATTTTATTGTTTATATTCTTTGTTTGGTACTCTTTCTATTATGCATATGCTCTTTGTCATGCATTCTGTGTGATCTTGGAAAATAAAAAATTGAGCAAAAAATATTTCATTTTATGCATATGGTCTTTGCTTTACACTTTATGTGATCTCGACAAATCAGAAACATGGAGAAAACTTTCATTTTTTAGGAAGGCTAACCAAGATCTATCCCCATTGATGTACAACTTCAGATTTTTTTTCTTTGAAATTTTGTTTATTTTTGTGTGCAGTCGTGTTGAATTTTTTTGCAGGCAAAAACAAGGGGTTTTGGGTAAGCACGCACTTCGAGACAAATAGTTAAAAAAACAAAATCTCCCTCCTCCTTCATAATATTTATTCTATGTTTTGCATTAGCTCACTTGATTGAAAGCTATTTTATTTAATGAGAGGCCTTTATTTCAAGTATTTTTTTATTATTATTAAGTTACTTTATGAAAAAGTTTGTAAAACCTTAAGTTATCGAATAACTTTATTGTAAAGTGTGTTTTACTTAAATTATAAAAATGAATCACTATAAAGTAATTTTATTGTTCTTTTAAAGTTACTTTATACATGCAACATTAATTTATAAAGTAACCTCATTGTAAAAGTGATTCTCATTTTTTTATATAAAAGTTGGTCACTCCATAAGTAACTTATTTGTAAAAGTGAGGTTATAAGCAAAGTTAGAGAAGGAAGAGAAATTTTTTTGCTCAATAATCTGATTGTGCATCCATCACCACATACTCCAACCTCTACCTGCTACATGGCACCTTGGTTATTTTTTATGACTTTCTTTAAAAGGGAATGACTTTAACATTTGAAGTTTGTTTTGAGTGTCATTTTTTTTTTAAATTGCATATTTTTTCGAGAGATTTCCATCCAGACAAGCAGTCTATGCTTTTGAAGCCATCTAGCCTATACATTTTAATATGGCTATCCCAAATGATATTTTGTTTACTAGTACCAACTACTTCTCATGGAAATCACGTGTGGAGGAAGTACTACAAAGTAGAGGATTGTATAAAATTACCTTGGGAAATGAAAAAGCTCCTACTGATGCCGCAAAGAGAGCCAAATGGGATAATTAAAATGACGAAGCATGTGGATTAATCAAAATGTACATCTCTAATGATATATGGTTTCACCTTCAGGGAATTGATGACCCATATTAAGCTTGGCAAAGCTAGAAGCCGTATTTTTGAAACACATTGAGAATTGAGCCCATCAGCTTGAAAACCAATTGATTTGTTTAAATCCCAATGATTTCACTTACATTGAATATTATCTATCTAAGTTCAAAACACTCAAAATTTTACTTAAAGACTATAAAATAGACATGAAGGATGATTGATGTATATATGTTATTCGTGTTAAACCTGGTAGTGCATATTTTGTTTTTGTATCTCTTTTTCACTCCATCAAATAAGCTTTAGGGGATTCTTACACACCACCCTCTCTTGAATCTTTTAGTGATCGTTTGATTAGAGAGAAAGATAAGATCTTGCATCTTGGAGAGATCATCACTGCATGTATATATAACAAATCCTTAGTGGCCAGCTTCTACCCCCAATTGCGACAAAGGACCAAAATCAAAAAGTATGAACACTAAGAGACATTGCAATTTTTGTGGGTGAGATGGTCATCTAGAGTCTAAATGTTTTAAAAAGATGGAGGCCTTTGAAGCAACAATGAAGAAGCACGACATTAGTCTTGATTCTTCTTCTTCTTATTCTTCTCATGGACATGCACTTTATGTTTTTTATTTTTCCTTCAATGCAACATCTACTTCTTCTTTTAATGAGTGGCTTATTAATTATGGAGAACCTTATCATATGGCTATAAATAAAGCCATTTTTTCTACTCTTAATGAATGTAACACCAAACAAATATTTGTTGGTGATGATAAATATCTTAGTATTGTAGGGTATGGAACAATTCAGCATGATGGGCATTTTAATGATGTATTATGTGTACCAAGTCTCTTATGCAACCTTCTATTAGTATATCAAATCACTCATTCAGGTGAAGACAAAACAATAAATTTTTCACCTCACCAAGTTGTAATCAAGGATTTAAAAGATCATAAGCATGTTTTAGCAACTGTAATTGTTGATGATATTACAAGGTTGTACAAATTTGACAACTTGTCAGGGAGAGAGCATGATCCCCTGTCCCATCCATGGTCCATATCACGCCAAGTGATGGAAAATGACAACTAGTTTGAGGTGGCCCACAATAAATTAAATCTAATAATAAATTTATAAAAATTAAAGAGGAAAGAGGTAAAGGGGGGCCACAGAAGACAACATGGAAACACATCTAGGAAGGAAGATGACATGGCAGCTCAACTGGAAAGGAAGATGACATGAAAACATCAAAGGTTGATAGATGGAAACTAATGCCACATCAATAGGCATGTGTCATGCCATGGAAGCAAGGATGACAAGTTAGCAAGAGAAACTATATTTAAAAAGTCTAGAGATAAAATATTTGTTTCGCCATAGAAAGAGCAAAAATAGCTAGATTTAGGTAAAATTTCAGCAGTAGGTCCATAGTGAGGAGGACCATAAAATTTCTAGTGAGGTTTATTGGCCAGTTCAACTCCAAATTTCTAGAAATTGCAAATTAGTGGTTTTTGAAGAATAGGGTGGTACTCCTTGACAGAGGCCATGTTGTTAATGAAATTTTGACAGTGAGTAATGGGAGTAGACATGAAGAAATCTAGTGGAGAATTTGGCCAAATTCCAAAGCGTTAAGAATGGAGATGCAAAAATAGGCCAGAATCCACTATTCCATAAGACTTTTTGGGGATTTTTTGGATCTTCAAAGGATGAAAAGGGACCCTAGATCGGAAAACTAGAAAAAATATGCTAGTCTTATTAAATATTTCTCAATTTTGCATCGTCCTGAGAAAATGTAAAAAGGGCAAAGTTGACAATTCCAGATTGATGCAGAATTTTTCAGGGGCATTTATTTACCAATATGAAAGTTGTTGTGTACTCCCAATCATGAGTATTATTAGAACCCGATATTAAAAAAAATCTTGGTTCTCACCATATTTTCTTCTATAGGTAACATAATTTGGCCTCTAAGTGAGAAAAGTGCAAAAATTGGGCAGAAACGGAAAATTTAGAAAGCCATAACTTTCAACTCATAACTCATATTGATGCATGAGTACAGTCATTGAAAAGGTAATTTAGAGGAGAACATGATAAAAGATTTAATTTCATTGTGTTTTTAGACATATCACATTGTCCTTTGTTTGTAATTTTACATGTGCATTTGTTCCCATCTATGTGATTATGTGGACATCATTTTCTCACTGAGGATGTCGATGATGGATGTGTCATACTTGACTATGGAGTGGAGGTCAATTTTACCAATATAATCATGCTAGCCATCATGATCAAAACATAATAGAGGGAAATTTAGATACATCAGAAAGATACAAGAGATCATGAATGTGGACTTCTCATCTTCCTAATGTGTTATTTTTAGGCGCAAGTGGTGGGATACCATTGATTGGAGTAAATTAAAGGAAGATATGAAAGTGGGATAATATACATTAAGTCTAAAAATATGTGGGATGAAAAGAAGGAGCCTTGTGTTCTCCCAAAACACTACAACCAAGTGTTTTTTTACATGGATGTGTTAAATGGGGATTGGTGGTTAATACTAAGACACGGTCTGAGATTTAAGCATGGCTTCCAGAACAACAATATTATCATGCCAAGTGAGGAAGATAACTAGGGTGATGGCAATGAAGAGTGACATTTACGTGTTCTATTTCAACATTTATGTTATGACATATGTGTGATTGTAACACTGTTTTTTATAATTAGCCAATTGTGTATGTATTTTTCATTATCATAGTTTTAGTTAATTTTTGTAGTAATGTAATGACAATTGTTTAGAGAAATAGTCGACCCAAATAATGTACAGAATAAAAGTATAAATAGTGATGATTTCACGAACATTTTTCACAAGTATATTTAGGCATTATTAGTTATCAACAAGTTTCAATAATTCCCAAAAGTTCCCCTGAATGGGGTGTCAAGGAGGCAAAGCATGGTAATGTTAGTTTGGCAACTAGTTGAATAGGTGGAAACTCCATCACCCCAAGGTGTTCCCATAAAGGTGACTTTCTAGGAGGGGGAGGGGGAGGGGGCCTTGAGCTATTGTGGTTTAGCCTCCATACTCCAATCTTGAAGTTGGTCATCCCATCAAAGGACGAGCATTAGCTAATCTCATAATTCTTGACAAAGGTTGGGATACAAAGGTAGAAATGGAGGGTTTCACCCTAAGCAGGTGACCCTAAGCAGGTGCAATCAAACATTGGGATGGGTTTCATCAACTCCACAAATTAGAGTTTTGGGAGTGAGTTTTGTCAGCTTCACGGATAAGAGTTTTGGGAGTGGGTTATTGGAGCCAAGCTTTGTTTATAATTCAAAGGCACTTCTCCTGGATAACACTTGGCTTCATTTATTGCTCTAGTATTTGTTGTTTGGGTTTGGTCTGTTGTTTCTCTAGTATTGGTTGCGCCCCACCAATGTTTCTTTTTTCAAATCATATAAGTCATAACTTATCAAACTATTTGTCGATCAAATCATATTTATACAAAAAATTATAATTTATCTTAGGTGACAACCCATTGATATTTTGTTACTACCATGAAAATTAGGTGACGACACCAATACATGAGTGTCATTTGTGTAGCATTAACAATAAATCTTATATTAGAACATTTAGAGACAATTCAACCTTTCATGGAAATTAAAGAGAACTTACAACAAAAACAATGCAACTGGAAAATATTTGTAGAAATACATAGAACATTTTCTTCAATTTTCCAAAAAAACTCTAATATGTAAACACTATATACAACATGGCATAACATGTACATGTTGAAATAAGTGAACATAAAAATTCAAGTAAAGCATTAAAAAATGAGGGTTCATGATGTTTATTTTCTCTCACACCTGGCATATCTTTGAATTTCTCAAAACTTTAATTTCAGGGAGAATGGGGTTTAGGGTTTCCACTGGCAGCAAGGGTGGTGAGGGTTTCGAAGACTGTAGTTTGGGGAGCAGGGCGTTCGGTGGAGTACAATATCTCTCAAGGTCTCGCTAGCGGATGAGGCTGGTTGATGAGCTAGTGGATTTTGATTATGATTTGCAGGATGAGCAGTCATTATGGTTCACGCCTCCTAGAAATATGGCTCCCTCAAGCGGCGACAAGTGTCTTAGGTTTTCTAAAGCCACTCCCAGGACCGTAGTGGGAATACTTCCAAATTTTCTTGTCTTTTCTTTCTCCTTGGATGATTCCTTTCCAGATTTATCATCGTTGTTCCCTGAGACTAAAAGTTGGCGGTTTCCCTCTTCTACAGCAGTGGTTTCTAATGTGTAAGGTAACTTATCGATCGATGTATCTGAAGGTTTGTATTTTTTGGTTTTGGAGTCGCAGGGAGGGGTTTTGAGGGGCTCTTCTTCAGTTTCTCTCTTGGGCGGAGAGACGTCGCCTCTGGAGGAGAGTTTGTCTTCAAACCCAATACTCGAAACCTCTACTGCATCCCCACCTCTCCTAGAGGCATTGGCGGGCATGGCTAGTGCAGAAGAGGACATTATCCTGGAGGTTGAGGGGGTTATAGCTACTAACCCTAAAGAAGATCCAAACCCTCGAAAGAAAAAGAAGGATCAGTGTCTAAAAAATTTAGGTCCTGTCCATTCTTTTGTCCTTGGGATGGATGTTGAGGTTGAGCATGCAGGGATTATGGCGGAGAGGACAGTGGTTGGGAAAGCTCATGGTCATCAGTTTTGAGCTAAAACCCTCAAGAGATGGGCGGCAAAACATTGGTCTCAGAGGTTGAAATACATTCTGTAAACAACCGTGCTCACTAAGGGATAGTTTTCTTTCCTCTTTTAGTCAGCCAATGATGCTAAGTGGGTCCTAAACAACATTTGGTGTTTTGGGTCTTCACCTTTAGCTCTGAAACTTTGGACCTCGATGTTAGATGTGGCTATGGAGAGGTTGGATGTAGACCCCATATGGGTGAGCTTACATGTATTTCCCTTTGATTGTTGGATGGTGTCTATCTTCAAAGGCATTGGAGACTCTCTGGGTTCGTTTCTGGAAGCAAATATGTCTTTTAAATCTACTAGAGAGATGCGGGTTGCTCGTATTTGGTCAAATTGAACATTAGGAAGAGACACCATGACGAAATTGAGATAGTTTATGGAGACCAGTAATTTGTACATAGGATAGATTATGAGGGAGTCCCCTTTAGATGTTGTCGTTGTCATCAATATGGGCATATCGTAGTGGACTGTCAATTTTTGTTCATACCTAGAAGGGAAGAATCATCAGACAATGATTTCATTTTCGGTCAGGAGGAAAAGGAGGTTTCTCCTCAACAAGAGGTTTCTCTTTATTCTTCGGGTATCACTCCCCCAACAAATTTGGTGTCGCTTGAAGCAAGGGAGACCGAAATGGTGGATTAGGAGATCATTGTGGTCGGCCATCTTCGGGTATCACTCCCCCAACAAATTTGGTGTCGCTTGAAGCAAGGGAGACCGAAATGGTGGATTAGGAGATCATTGTGGTCGGCCATGATAGTCTTCTGGAGGCTTCTCCTTCATATCTGGTGCAACCCACTAAAGTTCCTTCAGTTGTGGCAAGTATGCCGGAATTTTGTTTTGGTTATTTTGACAGCATACATGCACTTTATGTTCCTTCTACTACCATGAGCGTTATGGCATCTCTTTCAATTAATCCCTCTAACAGCATGGTCCCTTATTCCTCGGTTTCGGTTGGTTTGGTGGTTCTTGATGCTAAGGTTACCTTTACAACTTCCTCTTGGAAGTCTACCTCTTCCAATGGGTATAATTTGATACCTCGGCCTGAACAAGCAAGTGGTGGTTTGGGGTTCAAATCGAGGATATCCCAAGGAGGAAAGGGGAGAGGAAGGAAAACTTTTTTTTCTAAAGCCAAAGATAAGGCATGTCAAGAAATTGTTGATGGGTGCCAAGATTCTCTTGTCATGGTTCTTAGAGTAGCGAATGCCCCAGGAAGGGTGCTCTCATGATCGTGCTCTCATTTAACTATTGGGGTTTGGCGCACCCTTCCAAAAAGTCACTTAAGAGACTGGTTGAGAATATTTCCCTGGACATTTTGATGCTTCAGGAAACGATGGGTGATAGTGGTGTGATCTCAAGGATTCTAGGATCTCTGTTATCAAAATGGGACTTATATTCTTTGGACACCCAGGATAGATCCGACGAACTGGCGACATGTTGGCACCGTAAATCTATCAGGATTAACAATTCTTGGGGCTTCACCTTGGGTCTAGCAATTGATATTACCTCTGAGGAATTAGAAAGAGATCTCTTTTTTCTTAACATTTATGGGCCTTAATTGGAAAGGGAGACCTTTTGGGAAAACCTCTTTGAAAGTCCTTCTTGGAAGCAGATAATATTATCCTTGGCAGGGAACTCAATTTCACGATAGGTGTGTCGAAGGTTTGGGGTCCAAATGCAAGTGTGGATCCTTTGGGAGGCTTCTTTTCACATCTTATTATGGAAAGGGGTCTTATTGATCTAACCCCTGCTCAGCTATAACCTACCTAAAGGAACAAGCGAAGTGGGCATGACAGAATTGCAAAAAGGCTCTATCATTTTTTAGTCTCGAAAGCTTTACCGATGGCCCGCCTTAATCTCAAGAAATGGGTGGACAGTGGCAGTGACTCATATCACTTTCTGATTGTCTACAAAGTTGCAGGGTTGGGAAGGAAACCCGCCAGTCCCTTTAAGTTTAACTCTCAATGGTTGGAGGAAGAAGATTTCAAAACTCTCCTTCATGACACCTGGAGACAGTATGACAACTCCTCCCTTGATTTAGCTATGGTTCAGTTTGCCTCAAATTTGAAACGACTTAAATAAGAAACAATTTGTTGGGCCAATCAAAGAAGAATTAGAGATAATCAAGACATTAAAGCTATTGAGGCTGAATTAAAATCCATTTATGACTCCGAAGGAGGAGGTTTTCTTTCCAATTATTCAAAGGACCATCTTGTGAGCTTGGAAGCGAGATATAGGAAAATTGCAGTGGATAGGAAGAGGATTGGAGGCTAAAAATTTGTGCCATTTGGTTGAAAAGTGGGGATGAGAATACAAAATTATTTCAGGATTTTGCGTGAGGAAGGAAGAATATGAATATTATTTGGTCTCTTAATGATCCGACAAGCAGAAGGTTATCATCTTTCAAATACCTTGCTCAGATGGGCTACAATCATTACAAATATTTGTTTAAATCCCCCCCAAGAATCAACATACAAAATATCATTCGGACGGCTCTTTATTTCCCCAGATTTGTTGAAGAGCAAGACAACCGAGATCTAATGGTTGAGGTCTTGGAAGAGGAGATACAGGAGGTCCTTAGTAGTTTCAAAAAGGACAAGAGCCCAGGGCCTGATAGATGGTCGGTCGAATTTTTTCAGAGCTCCTCTGATATCTTGGGAAGAGACCTTCTCCAAGTAGTCAATGAGGCTCCCCTAAATGGAAGAATATTGGCCCCTTTCAATGCAACTTTCATCGCCTTCCATAAACCCTGATCAGTTTGGTTTCCTCGAAGGAAGGCAGATTCATGAGGCAATTGGAGTGGCCCAGGAGGTTTTTCACAGTCTCAAAACCAGGAATATGAAAAGTGTTGTGCTCAAGATCGATCTCTCAAAGGTTTATGATCATGTTAACTGGAATTATATATGTCTTCTTTTGAATCATATTGGATTCAAGGTCCTTTCATCATATGGTTGATGGGTTGTTTGACCTCAGTCTCTTTCGCAGTTTTAATTAACGGGGCTACTTCCCCTTTTTTTCATGTGGAGTGGAGGTTACGACAGGGATGTTCACTTTCCCATTGTTATTCCTACTAATCTCAGAAGGCCTAAGCTAGGCCATGGTGGAGGCAAAGCACTCAGGGGATTTAAAGGGCATACAAATTTCTCTGAATCTATTTATTAAGCACCTCCTTTTTGTGGACGATGTTCTCCTTTTTTGTGATGGCTTGAGGATAGACATGGTTAAGTTGATAGAAATACTTAATCAGTTTTGTCGGGCTACTGGTATGGAAGTCAATGGTAGAAAATCTTCAGTGTCGTGTTGTAATTTAACGGACCAGGAGGTTGAGCCATATCAGAATCTATTTCATTTTTCTCTTATCGAGTTTGAGACAAGATTCAAATATCTCTGATTCCATCTAAAGCCTACAACTATGGTAAGCGATATTGGATATGGTTAATATCCAAACTTGAAAAGTGTCTTCAGAACTGGAGTTTTAGGTGATTATCTAGAGCAGGCAGGTTAGTTCTAATCAGGTCAATTCTGGAAGCAATTCTTGTTTATTGGATGGCTCTGTCATGAATTATTGAAAAAGCACATCAATTGTGTTCTTGTTTTCTATGGCAGGGGCATAAAGAACATTTTGTAATGCCTTAGATTCGATGGGATATAATTGCCACTCCAACATCAGTGGGGAGATGGGGTCTTAAAAACCTATTCCTCTTCTCTAAGGCGCTGGCGGTGAAATGTGCTTGGCACCTTATTAAATGCAAGAACTTGTGGTTTGTGGTCCTTGAATAGAAGTATGGCTCTATTATCAATTGGATTCAGAACCTGAATAAATCTTCACTCAACTCTTCTATTATGTGTAAGGCACTCATTAAATCATTTGGTTTAGTTGGTGGTGGGAAAGCGTGGAAAGTAGGCAACGACAAAAGTATTAGAGTTGGTGTTGATCTGTGAGCGAGTTGTGGCCGGAATCATACCCTCCCCAATCACTTAATAGAAGCTCTTTAGAATAAAGGTATTTTCATTTAAATCAGATTGCAGATCCTTTAAAAACCAATTTATTTTCTCAAGGTTGGGTGACAGCAAATCAAATCGATCTGCAAGGTGACGATTCTATAGTTTGGAATAATTTCATCAGATCCCTCCAATCTTCTCATGTCAGAATTATAGACAAAGCTAATGAGCTTATTTGGGATTATTATCTTCATGTTTCTTATACGCCAAAACTTGGTTACTAGATGCTAATTACGGATCTTTTAGGCATACCAATTGTTTGGTGGTGGAAACGTATCTGGAAATTTAAGTGTTCAGTGAAGACACACCTATTTATATGGTGTGTTCTTGAAAACAAAGTCCCCGCTTGGGATGTATTGCAAAGGAGATGTCTCTCGAGGCCGGGTTGGTGTTCGTTGTGCAAAAATGAACTGGAAAACATGTCCCATCTCTTCATCTCATGCCCTTTCTCAATTCAAGTTTGGGCTGAGGTCTCCCAAAGATTAAATCATGGGTGTAAATGTTGCTTTTCATTTTTGGGTCTCTAAATATAATAACAGAAATTTTAAGTCCCTCTGATAATTTTGTGGGGTTTTTGGATTGCATGTAATAAAGTCATCTTTCAAGATACCCCCTCTTGCCTTGAAGTGATCATGGTAAACAACCTCAATATTCTCTCCTTTTATTCGGAGTGTAATGATGATCCTCAAATAAGAGTTAATCAAAATGATGATATTAATAAGGGAACGAAATCATAAGACCGACCAACTTTCGAAGGTTGTTTTACAGTTGGCTCCAGGACATATTACAGTGACTTCACATGATAGGGATATACAATTTGAGTTTTTTCATGAGCCTTTTAGAGAGGCTCCCAATCCCCATCAGATATAGTAGCTTTGATGATCTCTTCATGGAGATGGGTTTTTTTGGGATAGGACTGCTATGTGGATATTTTGTTCTTGAAGGCATGTGTATTTTGCCTCTATATATTATGTATGGACTATTTTGTATCAGGATCTATATGTATGATAGATATAACAGATGAATGTGTACCTTTGTACACATTGACTTATGTAATTTTGTAACTATTTGCAGTAATAAAATTGCATTTTTTTTCTGAGGAAAAAAAAATGCGAGTTCATACAAATATTTTGTTAAGCCCTAAATCATGGCACATTACCCCTTAATTGGGGAATATTACATTAGTATTGTTGTTTTATTTATGTCGGCTTGGGCCATTAGTTGTAATTGTACCTCCTAGTCTCCTATATTTACCAAGGAGACCTTTTCATTTGGAATCATCTTGTATTTGTGAATTCATATGATGTATAATGAGGTTTCCCCCTCGAAGAGGCTTATTATCTGAATTTCTCTCTTTGTGAAGGCATTGAGTACTTATTCTGAGGTTTTTTTTCTATTTTGATATTTGGTTCTTAACAACAAGCCTCTTAATTATAATTTCAAATCTAGAATGAGAGGAGTGACCCTTATATTTTTTGGAGGAATAACAGGAGGACCAGGGCTCCTCGAAACAATTAGTTCTCCAAACCTTGCCAAACATGTCGAAAATCCCTCATTTCGTAGGCACATAAGCAAGCTATCTCAAAATTTAAAAGTGAAAGACATATGTCCTTGATTTGGTTCCTTAGAGAAAATGCCCCCAGAAATGTTCCCAAATGATTTTTCTAACCCTAAATTGTAGAGGATTGCCCAATTCCTAAAAAAATGTCCCTTTAAAGATTAATTAAAGTTCACAACCCATATATCATTTTCTTGCAAGAGATTGTGATATATGGGGAGAAGGTTATTAATGACTCGACAAGAATTTTAAAGGGTTAGGATTTTTGCTTTATTGATGCTTTAGGAAGATTTGGGGGGGATATCATGGGATGGAAAAAAGGATCATCGAGTCTAACTAACTTCCAGGCGTTTGTATCGGGGCTAGGAATTACACTTTGCTCATTAGACATGGGAAAATAAATCACTTGTATAAACATTTATAGGCCTTATTCTCTAAACAAGAGTCATCATGACTTGTTGTTTGCAAATAACAATTTTATCTCACAAGAAGGAAAAATAGATGTTAAGGTTGAAAAGTTGAATTCACAACTTGAACTTTTCAAGGCTCAATTAAGTACAAATAATTAGAAATGATCGAAGTGTTGGTAATGCATATTTAGTAGACAAAATTTAATTGCATTTAATATGATTAACATATGAAAGTGATTGACTTGTTTGTGTTAAGATTTCGAGATAATTTCATGGATTGTTGTACATATTGCAATGAAAGGATTATATGAATAAATACTTACAATTGTTGGGTTGATTGAAAGTACAAATTATAGGTAGAATGGTCTTAAATATGGCAATGATTATAAGTCCATAACAAAGACTCGATGCTACCACATGCAAGAACCAAACATTATGAAAATAATCTCATACTTGTGAAATCTAATTTTTGTATGAAACAAGTTTGAAACAAAAGATTTATGATTAAAATCATTAATGATGATACTTCATGGTAACTATATGTATATGATCTAGGTGAGATGATGGATATGTCTTGGGAGGAAAAATGATGGTTGTTGATGTTGAAGATCACGTAAAGAATGCCTATGTAGTGACACTAGAACCCTATGATGTGCCTTGAGAGCAGTTGATATGTGTTATGTTATGTTAGAGCATGACATGGGGATGTCTTGAGTGTAAGACCCTACAAGTCTCATAGATCAAATCTCTAAGAAAATCAGGTTCAACAACATGTTTGAAAACAATTTCTCTCATCAATGCCTTGTAATCTTAAGTTCAAATAGGCACAACATTTTGCCTTGCTAGAACTCTCTTGAACAACTGAATGCTCTATACAACATGTATGTTCAAGCTTTAATTTGAATATTCCATAAATGATGGTTAAACTCTAATTGGATCTACTTCTCTCATCTCTTATCTTGTTAGTATTGGTTAAAATTAGTAAACTTAATGGGCCATGGAAACCAAAACCAAATCCTCAAGTGTTCATTATTTTACCTATGTAATTGTAGTGAGGGAGCATGGGAAGACAATGGAAATAATAATTGAAAGCAACATGTGAAAATTGTATAGGAAACCATCGAGGACAAAGGGAATGATGTCCAATGCACATAATTCATCAAAGATGACCTAAAGATTGAAAACACATGTGTGTTCAAAGTACCCTCAAATTAGATGATGATCACACCATTTTGAGCCAGTAACTTAGACTTTTAGTTTTCTAAGCACTTTCTGTAGGACTGTATGTACTCATAAATAATTAGCTGGAGTAAAAATAATATTAATGATATTTATCTAATTCATATTCGAAATGTGAAATAACACAAGCTTTGAAGCAAACAATTCAACTTAGAGTTGTCCAAATCCAAAGGGATAATGGGCAACCATGTGTTGTTCTCTCCAAGCCATCAGTAAGGTAGCCATGCCATTGGTATTAGATAATATAGAAAGTGTTAGATGTCTGATAGCATCATGAAATTTATTTACAACATATAATGGTTGCTTAGCGAATAAACAATATTTGTGTCTTATTTTAAATGTTGAGTTTTTTCACATCACACTCAGATGCATGAATTTATGGGCTAAAGTATGTGGTGTATACTCAAATATGACATAGTTTTTAGGTGATGTAAATTGGGTGTTGTTAGTTGCTTGAGTTTGTCATCTTTATCCCAATGTTCATGCTAGCATGTTGGTATCTCATTTCTTTCATATTATACTTAGTGGAACTAGTCATTTACTTGACCCATTGATGTTGTGGGTCCAAGTTTATGTAACTAATATGATGAAATAAAAATGAATATGAACATGGGAAGCATTAGAGACTGATGAAAAGTTTTTTTTTCATCTTGGAAAATTGAGTTGTACTTCAAGTGGGGAATTTAATTAGCCATCAAGTATTTGTGTTCATGCACGACAACGACCATTTCAATAACTATGCTTGGTTGAACATTTTTTGCCCAACACATAATTTTTTTTATTCAATTTTATGGACTAAAGCATGTATGCTATAATTTGAACAATCAAGAACTTTCTTGTATGTTGTATGCTTTACTTCTTTATTCCCAAAGATGTTTCAAGTAAGAGCCAAAACAAGTTATTTACTTCTTTATTCCCAAAGATGTTTCAAGTAAGAGCCAAAACAAGTTATGTTTTATGGGATGAATGCTCTAGATAAAACTTCCTTTAATTGATTGTTTTTTAGGTGTGATCATTGCAAGGACTAAGGTCCATTATTATATGATTAATAATTTTTAATTTTAGTTTATTCTAAATCGAGGACATTGCAAGTATGGACTTGACTAGAAAAGGTTTAGTGATTATTGGCGGAGATCTAAATTTCTTTGCGGGGGATTCCAAGGACTGGGGACCAATAAATCAGGTGGATAAACTCTTATTATTCTTCATTAAAAAAGTAACCCTAATCCAAATAAACAAGAGGATAGGAAAGCCCAAATAAAAAAAATACTGGATAGGATTTTAATTATAGAAGTGTTATTGCACAATCTGTAGATTGGGAAAAGCCCAACTCAACCCACATAAGTGTGACAACTATGAGAGTACATACCCATTGTCACCTTAGATAGACACTCCCTTCGCTTTAGTGATGACAAGTCACCACAAGGGAGGAATC
>CBVK0102577830.1:0-11845 GCA_900067695.1 Picea abies | reverse complement strand
CGAAAAATAAGTTTTAGAGCAGAAGAAGCAAGAATTAAAATATTTTATGACTAGAAGGATCGCACACTTGATTGAAGAACAAAAGAATAGATCGAAGCTAGTTAACACAAGAGACTTGGATGTCGAAGTTGCAAGAACACTAAAACACCCACAAAAGATTGAAGTACCTATTTTAGATAAAGAAGAAGCATCACCGTCGAATCTTAGGAAAGAATTCAACAACATGAAGTAACTATGCCACAAGAAGATAGGAATCAAAATGGAAAAAGGCATACTGAGATGAAGCTCACTAGAAAGAAGGCTCAACAAGTTACAAAAGGTTCTAGAAGGAACCTCGCAGACGAAATTTTTTTCAAAATTAGAACGTCACCAGGATAACAGAACAACGTCACATGGCACTTCGTCACGACAAAGAAATATAGTTGTTGGGACTAATATAACCATTCGGTGGACCCTCCTAATGGGTCAAAAGGAATTTATGGTTCACCACCAGACCGTTTGACCGCGCCATAATGGGAAAAACAGAGTTAATGAAGGCTTCTTTCCCATTTATTCCCGTTGCAAGAGATTTGTTGCCAAGTTATCTATTTATCCTATCGCTCCATGTCCCGATAAAACTTTTTCTAACCATGAATCTGAGCCCACAGACTCATTGATTTTACACAATGCTCATTGCGTTATGTCCCTCTATGATTCGCTCTATGATTCGTATTGTTGTGTCTAAGTTACTCCCCGAACCCAAGATTTTCAATCTCGAAGCGTGTATGTCGACCGATTTCAGCGCTGTAGAGAAAGTTGTTGAAGAATTTCTAATCGACCTCATGAATAAAAGAGTCATGTTGATGTCTGCAGGTGTACAAGCTTCATCGACGCGAACGGTGCAAGCTTCTCCGTCGACTGCTCGCAGGGCAGGACCATCTCGATCATCAGCAGAAAAGAGAACCAAGCATAAAGTTGACCTCACAAATGAAAACCTGATTCCAACCATGTTGCCCAATTACATCCTGCCTATGGCTGGTGTGGTGAACCGTGATAGTGTACCATGCGATTTTGAGTACACCATAATTACTGCGTACCTCTCGAAGGGGATATGCGTAGTTCGAACAGACCGGGACAAGATCGCAACACTAAGGTTTATCAAATTCAACCTCGGATATCACAATATCTATGGCATGCTCACCCCATACAAGTACCTGACCAGAACTAAAGGAAAGAATTCAAAGATCATTCCCTAGTCATGGATGATGAACCTCGTGCAGTCCACCTTGCTGAACGTCATGAAAATCCCACACTTTGAAAGACACCAGGAAGTCAATGCTTGTGTCAAGTTGCTACTCTTGTGTTATCATGGAGGATACTTATGGCTCGACTGTCACATTATAGTTGATCTGACACTGATCCACAGGATCATAGGCTTGAGTATGCAAGGACCTGACCCACAAGACTTTTATCCAGGAAAAGCCACAAATCACACACTTTCACAAAAGATAAAGGACACCTATGGAAATGTTGATAAGGGAACAAGAGGCTACAATGTAGCTCTCATTCAGAGTGGCTTGTGCCTTGCATGTCAAATGATATATGGGAAGTTATTAAGGAATAAACGACCTATGCAGGTCACTAGATTTGTCGTTGACCTCAGAGGGAAGTGCACAGAAGGCCTACAGATGAACTGGGCGACGTACCTAGTCAACCAGTTGGAACTTTATTGCCAAGAAGCCCAGGACCAAGGTTATGAATTCCATTTCAGCTGGATCCTAGTCCTCATTTCACTTTTTTCCTGGGAGATGCCAGAAGGAGAAACCTTCCCAGACACAGAGTCGTTCGAACCACTTGCCACGAAGTTCGCTACCCTGTGGTATTTAATAGATATGAACAAATAGTGGTAGTCGAATGTTGTGTTTCATACATACTACCTTCAACTAAAGTGATCCATCGAAGCTAAGCCTAGAATGAATCCAAACACATTACAAAGGTTCCAACCACTGATGAAGTTCAACACAGATCAACAATTCACTTACATTACAACGCGGGCAGATGAACATAAAGAGCTGCTCCAGACATACTACAAGCTTACAGAAGAAGACCTGGAGTAAATCACTAAGGAATTGTCTCCTAACCTCCTTGTCCCCACAAACCTCATAGAGATATCTGATATTTACAGCCTGGAGGACACCCATAAAGAATATAATACACCCAAAACTAGCAGACATAAGAATATTGAGGAGGTCCAAAACTTAAGCAGCACCTCAATGAAGACTGCGTCCACATCACCTGACCGAGGGGGTGGTGATGAAGTTGAAGCTGAATAGAGGACCAATGAAGTAACATTTCCCAGAGACAAGGAGGACCCCTCAAAGAAGAGAAAGGTTCCCCCCCCGAAACCTTCTTCCCGAAAGAAGTCAAAATCCACCATGACCAAGATGCAGATTATTCCTCACCTCCAAAGATTTTGATTTCATCATCGTAGCCATGAACGACGCCTCACTGGAAATAGAATAGAAAAAAATGACCAAGAAGGAAGAAATGTGTGATAGAATATAAGTCAAACTTTGAGGGGTACAATAGGACCTTCAGTCCAGTTGCATAGTCTCCACTGGGCCGGGAGAACCAGAGTTGGGAGATGTGCTAGCCCAACTCCACCGACTAGCTGATATAGTCGAAGCTCGCCTCCAATGAGCACAGGAAGAAACCAACCAAGCCACCTAGGCTTTGATGCAAGTACAAGGAGTACTAGTCTAAAAGCATCAAGCTATAGAATAGGAAAATATTTATCTCCAAGCGAAGTCCGATGAAGAAAAATCATAGATGCAACAAGGAAAATAACAATTACTTGCAGAGGAACTTGAAGTAAAAGAAGCAGTCAGTAGATCACTTCACTCTATGACAGTCATCGAAATAAAGGCAGAGGATTGATTCATGCAACAAGTGGAACAATTCACAGAATTTATCCAGTAGTTACAACAATGCATAACAGAGTTAGAGCTCCGCGTAGTGCCCGAGACCCCATAGTATGTAAGGGATGAAAGAGCAACAACTACTTGAAGCGCAGTTGGGAGAATAAAATCCCTTACTATGGAATGTAAGAAACTTAATGATCACAGTGCCCAGACCTATGAGCAACTCATAGAGAATCTAGAACTAAAGGAACTAGATTCGTAGCTCCAAGAGGCAAAGTATTAAGCTGAAATGATACAGGCGCAACTAAAGACTCTGTCAGTTGTGGAAAGAATGAAGCACTCCCAAGAGAAATGCACCGCCCAACAACAGATCCACACTATCCAGAGCAGAGTTATGGAAGTAACTTAGAGACTCCAACCTGTACAAGATAAGGCCTACCAATTGTTCACAGAGGTAGAAGGCCAAGGAGCATAACTGGAGCAGGTTGTTTGTGCAGCTGAACAATACCTGGAGGGGCCTATGAATGAGGTAGTCATCCAAGAGTTTGTTGCACAAGAGGCCATGGTAGAAAAACAAGTCGAATAATCTTGAGCCAAGTTCAAGGCTTTCGAAGCATAACTACCCATATCAAAGTGACTCAGGACGAGTCATAGGTGAGTGTTGGTTGACCAAGTTTTGAGAGATCTTTGGTCAAGTTTGACCTATTTTGGGACTTCGACATCTTATCAAAGGAGGAGAGAAAGACAAAGTAGATACCATAGGATCTCATCCCCTTTTTGGGATTTGGGATTATGTAGCGAGTATGGGATGTCGACCCATGGGTTCACTCATGTTTAGGCCTATTTTGTAATGTATATATAGATGTCTAGGCAATGTAAGGATAGATATAGAGAATATATCTATTTGATATTAGACATATGGCTAAGTGTTATATCTATGTGATCGAAGGATTGTAAGAGCTCTATGCATACTGTGTGAAGCTTGTAGAGCTGAGTGCAAGTGATTGTAGAAGGCTTAGTTCTATAACCTAGCTCGGGGAAGGTGTATCTGGCGAGGTACGTGAAAATCTCATGTCCTATGTAGATTAGGATTTTGTGGCTCTGTGCATGTAACTGATTGACTGAAGACAATAAAGAAGAAGAGTTGGTGGGCGTAGCCCCAGGGTGGGGGTAAACCACTTATATGTTGTGTTGCTCTTCTTTGTGCGATGTCTTGATGTGTTTATGTCTTTATTTTCTAAGTGATTTGATATAGATAGATATATATGTTTACACTTTGTGCTAATGATGTAAATGGATGTTAGATCTAACTTATATGAATGTGCTTAGTGCTTGAACCTGCTATATCTGATCTGTTCCGTTGTGCTAAGTGCTTAGATACATCATATCTGGATGAATGATGTGATGATCTATTTTATCTGCGAAGTATATAGTGGTAAAATATTGATGAACTTTCGGTGCTAAGTGCTTAGATACATCATATCTAGATGAATGATGTGATGATCTGTTTTATCTGCAAAGTATATAGTGGTAAAATATTGATGAACTTTCGGTGCTAAGTGCTCTGTTAAGTATGAAAATCACAGATCTGTGTCCCAGCTAAGGTTGCAGGCACCTGAATCCTGCAACCACCCCTGCCTTTACCTCAGGTGAGACTTCATTTGCTTCACAGATGTTGTCGAAAGGACCGGTAGTTAGGGCTTTGTTGGTGTGTTGTTGTAGTGTTGAACCTTGGGTCTGCCCCTGTGCCAACACTATATCACCGTAGGCAGATCCTAGTGGAAATATCATGTATGGATCTCCTTTATAGTCAATCCTTGCATAAGGGTAGCCATCCAGGGCTATCACCTGTCGACACCACCAAAGGAAGAACTCATCATTGTAGGGGGTTGGCACCCTACCACTTCCCAACAACCTCATCACCTCAGTCCACCATGACATGGATGGATCACATGGTCTATGTGGAATGATCTCAACTTTAGGGCTCAATCCTGGAACCCACTCTAAGAAAAAAATAAACAAGATAGACATGGAACTAAATTTCCTCTTCCTACCTTGTTTGTAGTCTATCAATTGTCTCTTCATTTTAGCCAGTAGTTAGGTGCACCAATAATAAATTGTGGGTCGTAATCACTCCACTAAATAGAATATAAGTGGCCTTGATGCCTGGTGCAATGAGGTTGTCCTTGTGATCCGTGTAAGAATGAGAATGCTAATATTCAAATTCAAGTTCTCAATCATCCTGATGGGGAGTTGGCTCCCTACTTTTTTTGTGCCTGCAACACAGTGGGTGGCTATGTAGTCTTCTATGTTCATGCCACCCCCATCCCCTCAAGCTTTGAGGTTCACCACATCACCGTGATGAGACAATATTGTAGGGAAATAGATATCCTCCACTTCAATTATCAATGATTTCCCATCGATATTGAAGGCCTCTATATCTGGATCTCAAAATTTCACCAGCATTTGGAGCAATCTCACTTGAACCCTCATTCCTTTGAGAGCCCAAAAATTGTAAATCCCACATATTTTTAGGGAAAGTTGCCCCCCTGCATCTCTTTCCACTATTGCATCAACTTCCTCATCCTCCCTCTCTCCATTCAAGTACCATCCTACAAAAGGAAAACCATTTTTCAAGTCAAACTCTTTAAAATAATAATTTGCAGACCTATATGTAGGCTGTAATGTAACCAATCATGTGTAGGGATGCAGTTGTTTGGGTAGGCTTTTCCTTTCCCATGTACATGTCTCCATATACATGACCTGATGAAATACAACTCACATAAACCCTAATTCCTAAGTTGCACATTCAAAAACTCAATAAGTGAGGCCTAATTTGAAATTTTAAACCACTAGAAATGAATAGGAGGACAAGAGAACTTACTTTGTCTAGATGGTTGGGAATTTTGTTACTCATAGCTTCTACAATCGACACTTGAATATGATGGGAAATTTGGTTCAAAATGCACTATGTGGGTAAAAAACTAAAATGGTATGGTAAAATTGGTTATTTTTTACTATTAGCAGAAAATGTTTACCCACTTTACATAGTTTTTGCTAATTTTTTGAGCTAGTCGACTAATAGTGCAGTGGCAGAAGTTGGTTTTGGTGGTTTTGTCTAGGGAATTTTGTGGCTTCTAGCATCATATCGCCTATTCATGACTTTGGAAGGTATTTTATTTTACCATCATATAGGATTGGTCGTCGATCCGTTTTGCATTTTTGCATTATCTTATGACTGTAATTCATATGCCTTAGGTACAAACCCATTCATTAGTGACACAGAACCTTCTTTCTTCTACTAGAAGTGTCGTTAGTGAATGGTAGAGACTTACCAAAAATGGGCACCCTATTTATAAACTTTGTTCCATTTGGTGCCCATGCAGAGATTATTCCATAGGATCAGGAGTCCCTTATAGTTTCAATATGACTTTGTGTTTAAACCTCATATTCTTCCTCATAAGAATTATAACCTACACCTATGGGACTTCCACCAAGTCTTAGTTAAGCTCTTTTTCAACTCTATAAAAAAGAGAAAAGATTGTTGAGTGAACTTGTCTCTTTCACACTCGCTAAATGGATTTGAAAGGATGTCTATTTGGTGTAATTTTATGTTGGTATGTTTACAGGCAGAGTGTGCTTGTCATTGATGGAAAGAACAACAACAATGTTGGTAGGTTTATAGGTAGAGTGTGCATGTCAAGAACAACAACGAAGACTCAGAAGAAAAATCTCGAGAATCTCAGGAGGAATAGTGCGAATAGTGCAGAGTTTCATGCAAAGCGCAAGTGTGTACTAGGGCCGAGGGAAATGTTTTCCAAAGCTCAGGAGAGACAACATTTCGAGACACGCTGACGAGATCCCATACATCAAGGCTCGCAGAAGGATCAAAGGTTACAGAACCTTTGACACTTAGAAATTCTTCCAGGTTGGGAGGATGCATAAGCTCAGGAGGAGGAGCGACAGTGGTCGTTGGATCACCAATCCCAAAAACTTGATGTCCATTAGATCAGATTCCACTGACCAGAGGAAGCGCAGAGGAGGAGTATAGATATGATTCATAGGATATGAGTGTCAAGGACCAACAACTGTTTGATCCAGTATAACTGCGAAGAGGATAATGGTCGAGAGCCATCCTCCAACTCTGTAAAACATGAAATTGCGATAAGATCTGAACTGTTGGATCTAGAGGACACGTGGTGAGAGATAAAAATTTCACTAACTCGCGAGCTGGAGAAGTCAAAGATGAGATTAGTAGGAACCAACGATATGAAAAATCATGAAATGATCTGATCCATTGGATCCAGAGGACATGTGGTGAGAGATCAACATTTCAGTGACTCGCGAACTGGAGAAGTCAAAGGTGAGAGTTGTAGGAACTCGTGATATGTGAAGTCATGAAGTGATCTAAGCCATCAGATCATCGAGGATATGGACCGTTGATCTGATATGAATCATTTCAGAGTTTCACGAGTTGGGACTTTTGAAGGAAACTCATAGCAGGAGTTCACGATATGTGAAATCGCGACGTACCTCTCTTGCTTGGCCACTGGTCACAACTAGCGGTCACATTGATGAAGGTTGTGTATAAGAGACAGCATTGATGAAGGTTAAGGGAGGAGATAGCACATCGCTAGTCTTTACAACGGAGATCGCCGAAATCATGAAATGCCTTTTCGAACAGGGTTGTGGTCACAACCAGTGGTCACATCAGTGGAAGAAAATTGAAGGAGCTAGCATTGCTAGGCTCCACCTCAGAGTTTTGTGAGTTGAGAGTTTCGAGGAAACTCACAATAGGAAATTGTGAAACACGAAATCACAATTTGATCGCAGTCGTCGATCTAAGGGAAATATCTGGACCATTAATACGATATGGAGTATTTCAAATTTCATGAGTTGGGCGATTCAAGGCAACTCATAGCAGAAGATTGTGAAATGAAAAATCATGAAGAACCCTAGTGCATGGCCCCAGGTCACATCCAGAGATCACATGAAGGAAGGGGCTTAGAATCTAAAGAAGCCATAGTTGACTGGCTATAACTACTAGAATGCAGTGATGAAATTGGCCAGAGAACTCGAGGAGCTGCAGGGTGATCACCAGAAGAGATGAAGAGTCTTGAGGTAACTTCTAGTGGAATGAAGATTGATCATAGAGACAATTGGCATATGGAAAGTGTCGAAGACAGTAACTGCAACAGAGAGGATAAGCTCATCTATGAGAGAGAAGACAAAGATTCACATTGCTAGAGAAGGCAGAGAATCTCAGGATAAGCCCAGTGATGATGAACGCGTGGAGATAACAGCTAGAGAAGATGAAGAGTTTGTATGATGATCAAGTAGATGACTCGATGCAGGAAAGACATGCACAACATAGAAGTGGAGGAATTCAGCTAGTTAGCCATACAGTCGTAAGGAAGAGAGGTAGTGAAAAACTTGTAGGGAAGAACAATGATGTAGGGAAGAACAATGATGTATTGAAGAACATGCAGAGGCAGAAATGATCTGAGCCATTGGATCCAGAGGACACATGGCAAGAGATCAGAATTTCACTGACTCACAAACTATGGAAGTCAAAGGTGAGAGTTGTAGGAACTCGTGATATGTGAAGTCACGAAATGATCTGAGCTGTCAGATCATCGAGGATATTGACCATTGATATAATATGAAGCATTTCAGAGTTTCGCGAGTTGGGATTTTTGAAGGCAACTCATAGAAGGAGTTCTCTATATGCTAAATCGCAATGCACCTCTCTTTCTTGGCCCCTGATCACAACTGGTGATCACATTGATGAAGGTTAAGAGAGGAGCTGGCATGTCTCTAGGATTTACAATGGAGATCACCGAAATCGAAAAATGCCTTTTCGAATAGGGTTGTGGTCATATTCAGTGGTCACACAGTGGTCACATCAGTGAAAGAAAAGGGAAGGAGCTAGCATTTCTAGGATTCACCTCGGAGTTTCATGAGTTGAGAGTTTTGAGGAAACTCACAGCAGGAAATTATGAAATGCAAAATCACGATTTTATCGCAACTGTCGATCAAAGGGAAAGATCTGGACCGTTAATCCGATATGGAGTATTTCAGATTTCTTGAGTTGGGAGATTCAAGGCAACTCGCAGCAGAAGATCGTGAAATGTGAAATCACGAAGCACCCTAGTTCATGGCCCCAGGTCACAGCTATAGGTCACATGAAGGAAGGGGCTTAAAATCCAAAGAATCCATAGTTGACTGGCTATAACTGCCAGAACACAATGATGAAATCGGCTAGAGAACACGAGGAGCTGCAGGGTGATCAACAAAGGAGATGAAGAGTCTTGAGGTAACTTCCAGTGGAATGAATATTGATCATAGAGACAATTGACAGATGGAAAAGTGTTGAAGACTGTAACTACAATGGAGAGGATAAGCTTGACTGTGACAGAGAAGATGAAGAGTCACACTGCTAGAGAAGACAGAGAATCTCAGAATAATCCCAGTGATTATGAATGCATGGAGATAATGGTCAGAGAAGATGAAGAGTTCATATGATGATCAAGTAGATGACTCAACACAGGAAAGGCATGCACAATAGAGAAGTGAAGGAATTCAGCTAGTCAGCCATACAGTCGTAAGCAAGAGAGGTAGTGAACATCCTATAGGGAAGAATAGTGATGTAGTGAATAACATGCAGAGGCATTTCTCAATGGAGGAAGTTGATTCACAAAGAATATAAAAATGCAGAACAAAGAAGAGACAAGTGTTGCGGTTGAGAGGGATTTATGCGAGTAGAAGAAGGTTGTGTGCAACAACTGAAATGCACAGAAGAGGCATGGCGCATAGAATGGATAGGGTGCAAAGAGAATAAAATAAAGGAGAACATAAAGCACAAGTGGGGCGAGAAGAGAGACTCTGATGCAAGCAGAGGAGAGCAGTGTAGAAGAAAAATGATGAGACTGGTAAGCCATAGATAAATGTTGTGTCACTGTAATAAATTCAAGAAAGAAAATATTTATATTTCAGGGTGGTAGGGAGGTTCTAGGGAGGACTAGTATCCTCAAATTTTCAACTGGGTTCTTGAACACAAGGAGTTGTAGCTTCCATCTGGTTGCAGCCAGAAAAACCAAGGTGGCAGGGTGGTGCAAGGGAGAACTGTTGTTCTCTTTTATATAGGTCGTTGCCCGTGTGACTAGAAGTTGGTGCTTCCATCCAATTGGTGTTGTAACACTTAGGGATTTGGTGCTTCCTTATAGTGGGTGCTAGAGAAACCAGGGATTGGGTGCTTCCTTCTAGTGGGTGCTAGAGAAAACAAAGAGTTGGTTCTCTTAGCAAGTTGTAGCTTGCAAAATAGAGGTTGTAGCCTCAAGAGGAGTTGGAGCTCATAAGTATGATAATGTAAATATGAGGTTTTTTCCTTTATGGGTTTCCTTGGGAAATATTTGTCTTTGTATATTTCATGTGTGTGATTGATGTTTAATATTATATTGCTTACTTCTTTGCATCATTGTGATCGTCATTGAGTGTTTTGTGAAGGGTTTAAAATGGGCATAATTGTTTAAGCATAGTAACAATTGATTCAGGCCCCCCTCTCAATTGTCCAACAATTTAACCCTTTTTTGAATCAAGTAGACTAATTTCCAAAAATTAATACTCTAGGCACTAGTGACTAGAAGAGTTCTCTTGGGCATTGTTTTATACTTTTTCAGGCCTAGCAGACTAAATTTATGAAAAAGCACATTCTTTGGAGTTAATTTGTAATTGCATTTCATCCTCCTGTTTGCAGTATTGAGCCTATTTCTAGTTCCTTCTTTCTTGTTATAAGCTTATTACCTCAACAATTTGCATCATTTCCAAGCATAACCTTATTTATAAACATTGCAGCTTGACACCCTGTACCCTAAGAGGAAACATTCCCATGAGTTTCCACATCCTTCATGCACCTCCTTGCATTGATCATAGGTATTTTCCATTGTTGGAACTAGTTGCTTACTTGCAACACTCGTTTCCTCCATTGTATCATAAAATTAATTTGCCTATGAAAAAACAATAAAAGATGGGTGGGAAAATAATATTATCTCATATTGGTAGCATTTGTGTCACCTTTGAATAGAGCACAAAATTTTGAGCCCACTTGTCATCCAAAGTTTGGGTTTAGCATGACCTTAGGACACTGGGCTAGTTACTTAGAGTTTACTCCTCTGACTAGTTACTCTTCCAATCCCTATGGATATTTTGATTGGTACCTCCTGCATAAAAAAGTTTCATTATCAAGTCTATGTTGTTAGAGTCCTCCATATGTCTCATGATCTTGTTCAAAGGATTTCTATAAGCCCATGTTGGCCATTTCTCAGAACTATTGACTCTTCATGTCGGCCATACCCTTAGTGTGTCTATGAGCCGCATGAATTTGTAGTCTTATCATCCACCTTGGTCCTACTTTCATTATGGATAGGTAACCTTGAACTCAACAGTCGACATCTCCTCATTGTTCTTTGAATGGGGGGTCTCCCTTGTGTTCGAAAGAAAGAAATATATTCACACATTGGGATTCGTTTAGTGTCTTGGATTCCATTATCCTTATTGGTGGTTTCCTCTCCTTTTTCGACAATTTTCCTTATTGGCTTCTATTCAAAGGGTCTCTTTCATGCACTACTTTCATCTGGTGCATGCAAGAAACACACAAGGTCATTGGTTCGTGAACATCCTCTTCATCCAAGTTCTTTCAAATCATCAAGATATTGCTTTGTACCTCTTGTTGACTAATGAGAGATTCCTTAATGCTCTCCTTTCAACGGGTCTCCTTCAATCGAATTTTGCTCATATATTTTGGAAATGAGGCCTAGATTACTACGAGTACCTAGAGAAGTCATTAGTGGCAGGTTCTCTCACCATCAAAAGTTGAGAATACATCAATGTATTGTTGAAATTACTAAGACAACTGAGAGGGGGGGGGTGAATCAATTGTTATTGTG
>CBVK0102577742.1:0-13452 GCA_900067695.1 Picea abies | reverse complement strand
AAATTTGTAAAATGAAGTCTCATGTTCGATTCTCACCCGGACTTACTCATGTGCCATTCTTGCGGGATGGGTGGTTGCACCTGGGGTTATAGTGGTAGCCGCCTGGGGATCGACCCTGTGTCACGCGAGTACGAGAACCGCGAGTTGCCGATTCCCCCAGTAAAAAAAAATAAAAAATAAAAAATAAAAAAAAATCGACAGTCAAGATTCATTTTTGACGGTTTAGGAAATGGATCAAATTGGCAGTTGAGATTCATTTTCGATAGTTTGGAATATGGATCAAATCGATAGTTGAGATTCATTTTCAACAATTTGGAAAATGGATAAACTCAATGTCTGAAATTAATTTTCACAGTTTAGAAAATGGATCAAATCGACAAACGAGATTCATTTTTGGCAGTTTGGAAAATGGATCAAATTGACGATCGAGATTCATTTTCGATAGTTTGGGAAATGGATTAAATTGGAGGTCGATATTCATTTTTGATATTTTGGAAAATGAATCGAATCGACAGTCAAGATTCATTTTTGGAAGTTTGTAAAGTGGGGAAGATCAATGGTCGGATCGACAAGTTTGGAAAAGTGTTTCTTCCACCAATGAAAATTGTCGATGGCCGATGGAAGATGATCGGGTTGACAAAATTGGTGAGGTGATTTCGTATGCCAAGAGAATTTGTCAATTAATGATGAATGAAAGAGGGTGATGACATTTCATGCCACGCCAACCTCTAGGTGTCATTCCACGTCAGTTGAGTTTTCATGTCAGCACCCACGTGTCATACTACATCAACTTGGTTTCCATGTCATCCAAGAAATGGTTGATGGCCGATGATTGGGTCGGTTAAATTGGTAAAACATTTCATTCATCCCAGAGGGATATTTGATGGCCAATGTCCAATGATCATTTCAACCAAATTGGTAAATCATTTCATTCATCTCAAAGGGATTGCCGATGGTCGGGTTGATAGGTTTAGTGATGTCTTGCAAGTCGGTTGTCAAAGGAAAGGACTGATGGTCGATGACAGGGTTGACAGTTTTGGCAAGGTGTTGCATGAACCCAAGTTGTCAAAGGAAAGGACTGATGGTCGATGACAGGGTTGACAGTTTTGGCAAGGTGTTGCATGCACCCAAAGGAAAACATCAATCTCCTATAGATTTCATATCAACCACTGATATTTCCCCCAATTTCAAGATCAACGGTGAAAATTAAATAATTTTATAATAGTAAAAACAATCAATTTTATATAAAAAATTTGGATTTTTGAAGGTTTTCAACTTGAAGGGGCATTTGAGGCCTTGAACAATGTTTTTAGGAGTTTGAATTTTTGAAATTTTAAGTTCTATAAGCACCACAATTTTTTTTTCAACTTAAATAAAATAACTTTAATAGATATTTCTAATGAGCTATCCCAAACACAAAACAAAGCTCGTATGAGAAAGTTATAGCTGGAATAATTAAGGGTATAATTTTGGCACCGATTTACTTCCACATGGCATAAATCCTTGCTCAATTTTTTTGGGGGGCATAAGAGTAGTCTATGGAAATATTATGAACCATAGAAGACAACCACGGAGTCATATTTTAAATATGGGTGTGTAAAATGTTCAAGAGGAGAAGGAGGACACTTGTAGCATACATGTATAAAATGGGAAAACAATTGAAACTTCCTCAGACCATAACATTCAACTTGAAGCTTAGTTTTGGGAAAGAGAATAGTCACTAGAAAGGTATTGAGGAGGAGAAGACATATATCTACCCATAATTTTTAATTGGGCATTAAATTTTTCGGAAAGTAATAACGTAATTTCTATAACAGTAAAAAGAGAGAAATGAGTGGAAATTATAACTTGTGAATGTTGTAACTTTTCACTCATAACTCAAATGAGGCATAATTATAGCCATTAGAGAGATGTTTCATAGATGGATGTGACTAAGGAATCATATTTTGACTTAGTGCATTGTGTTATTTATAAATTGAGATGAAGAATAACTTGTATTCTAATTAATGAAATGTTTTATGAGATGAAGAATAACTTGTATTCTAATTAATGAAATGTTTTATAGTATGCATGTGTTAACAATAATTATTACATGCACATTTATTGCAAAACTAGAGGTACATGAAAACACTTTGGTTATTATATGAGGAATAAAGTTATAGAATATGCCCAGGTATATTACAACCATGAGGAGGAGGTCAGGGGTTTGCATGTCATCTTGGGAAATGCTGAGACATAGTCTAATGGAAGGAGAGGTAGGAAGGAGTCTGTAACTATGAGAATCCTACATAGAGAAGTGCAGAGATATAGGGAAGATAATGAAAGGATTATGAAATATCAGGAAGAGATAATTTAGAGTATAAATATGTTGATTAGGAAAGTTAACAAAGACTTTGGCACCAAGAAATAAGCTAGTGATAAACAAGTGAAAACATTCAGATCCCATAGCAGAAGGGATGATTGTGGGAATGATAAACAATCAAGAATCATGAGTAGGCACCATCATTCTCCAAGGAAATATACTAGAAGAATTCATGCAATTTCAAGGCCAGGGAGCAGCCCTAGTGTGTCTCTGGTTAGGAGGAAAATAAGAAGTCACGAGGCATACACATTTCAAGGTGAAATCAATAAAATCATGCCGCCAAATTTCAATGGTGATCACAAGAAAGGAGAAGAGGTTGAAGCATGGCTATTGAAAATGAAGAAATATTTCTAGTTGCATGATTACCCCTCAAGGGTAGAAGCTAGAATTGAAACCTACCACTTTCAAGGAAAGGAAACCATGTGGTGGGATTAGCTTAATCTAGCCAAGCACCTTGATGAGAAAAAGTTCTCATGGAGGCAGTTCAAAGGATATTTCCAAGAGAAATATTTGTTCAAGAATTACTATGAAAGAAAGATGAAATATTGCTTTGAACTCAAGTTGGGAAGCATGATAATGGATGAATATGATAAGAGGTTCTTTGAAATGATCAAGTATGTGGACTTAACAAAGGATGAGAAGGTAAAAATACAAAGGTTTATGAGTGAGTTACCTTCTTTCTATAGTGAAAAGATACAATATGATAACCCCAAGAGTTTGGAGGAGCCCATAGGGAGAGTAAAAAATCTTTATGAGAAAACCAGATGAAGACCAATCTTTCAAAAATCTTGGAATGACAAGATGAAGGGTAAAAAGGATCAAAGGAAAAAAGTTTTGTAAGCCACCATTTTCAAGAACAACTCCCAAGAAAATCAACAAGGTCATTCAACCCAAAATGAGCACAACAATGTAGATTTATTTGGGAAAAGGCCAAGGCAACAACCTATACAATGTTGGGGATGTGAGAGAAATCAATTATATAGGGATTTCCCTCATAAAGGAAAAAGAATGAGGACTGTCCACAACATTCAAGAGGTTGAAACAATTGAAGACATGGGAGGAAACATGCCAATTATTTATGCATCCTTGGATAACAAGCAAGCAAAATATCAATCCACCATGATTAAAGTGGAAGGTAAGATTGATAAATATCCCATAAAAATTTTAATTGATTCTAGAGCTAGCCATAGTTACATAAGTTCTAACATTGTTGAAATATTTCACTTAGAAAAGAGTAAGCATAATAAATCTTGGTTAATTTAGTTAGCCATAGAGGATAAGAGGAAAATCAATGAGCTAGTTAAAGATTTCCCAATAGACATGAATGGACTCAACACAAAGGTAGATGTGAACATCATACCATTGGGTTCATATGATTGTCTAATTGTAATGGATTGTTTGGGGAAAAACCATGCTTTCCTAGACTGTTACAACAAGACAATCACTTATCTTGATGAATAAGGGAAACAAGGCAAGATTCAAAGCATTCCAAGAGCTATAGCTATTAGAGAAATTTCAGTTGTGTAGTTGAAAAAGAGTTTCACAAAGGGATGTCAAATTTTTGCAGCCCATATGAAAGAGGTAGCCAAAGATAAAGTGCAAAGTATTGAAGAACATCCAATATTGAGGGATTTTGAATATGTTTTTGAGAAAATCCTAGGATTTCCACCAAAGAGAGACATTGATTTCTCTATTGATTTGGTGACATGAGTTGTCCCAGTGTCCTTACATAATTGGCACACTAGAGTTGAAAGTGTTGTAGATGAAACTGGAAGAGTTGTTAAAGAAGGGGTATATACACCAAAGTGTGTCACCTTTGGGAGCCCAAGTGTTGTTTGTGAAGAAGAAATATGGAACCTTGAGGCTGTGTATTGATTTTAGACAACTGAATAAGGTCACCATAAAGAACAAATATCCTTTTCCAAAGATTGATGATTTATTTGATCAACTGAAAGGTGCAAGAATATTTTCCAAGATTGACTTGAGATCGGGTTATCATTAAGTGAGGATAAAGGAAAAGGATCTTAGGAAGACAACATTCAGGACATGATATAGGCATTATAAATTCATGGTAGTGCCATTTAGGCTATCAAATGAACCAACATTTTTCATGTGCCTGATGAATGAAGTGTTTAGTGAGTACCTAGACAAGTTTTTAATTGTATTTCTGGATGATATAATCATTTACTCTAATTCATAGGAAGAACATGAAAAATATTTGAGATTGGTGCTAAATTTTTTAAGAGAGCATAAGTTGTATTCCAAGCTAAGTAAGTGCATCTTTTATTAAAAGAAGATTCACTACTTGGGGCATATTATTTCCGCAGATGAGATAGCAGTTGATTCCAAGAAGATAAAGTCCATTAGGGGATGGTCAATGCCAAGAAATGTGATAGAGGTCATATCATTCATGGGTCTTTCCTGTTATTATCTAAGATTCATAAAAGGATTATCAAAGATTCCAATCCCAATCACTTCTTTACAAGATAAAGGAGTAAAATTTGAATGGACTCCCAAATGTGAAGAAATGATTCAACAACTGAAATACATATTGACAAGTGCATAAATATTGAATATTTCATATCTAGATGAAGATTTTGTTGTGTGCACTGATGCATGAAAGGAAGGTCTTGGTCGATTCCTCACTCATAAAGATCATGCGGTATAATATGAGTCTTGAAAATTAAAAGAGAATGAAATAAATTATGCTACCCATAATCTATAATTAGCAGCCATTATTCATGCATTACAAATGTGGATACATTACCTTATGGGGAGGAAATTTGAGCTAAGGAAAGACCACTATGTTTTGAAACATTTGTTTGGACAACCCACATTAAATGTCAAGCAAACTAGATAACTGGAATTCCTTAGTGGGTGTGAATTTGAAATTAATCACACCAAAGGAAAATAAAATCAAGTGATTGATGCAATCAACATGAGAGAACATGAGATGCATATTGTAGCCATCAAAAAGTATAAGATTGATATGAAAGATAAAATTATTGAAGCAACAAATTCAGATCAACACTTTTTACAAATAAAAGAAACATTACAACAAGACAATTTACAACAAAAATTTAAAGACTTTGAGCTAAAAGAAGATGGAATTCTCATGTACAAAGGAAAAGTTTATGTGTCAAATTCCAATGAGCCAAAAAATAAAATGATGAGGTAAATGCACAACGTTCCATATGATGGGAACCTAATATATCTAAAGTCAATTGTAGTTGTAATAATCCAATATTTTTGGTCCAGAATGAAGAAAGAAGTGGATAATTACATAGCTAGATGTCTAGAGTGCTAGAAGCTAAAGAATGAACATCGACATCTTGTTGGATTGTTACAACCATTGCCAATTCTGGAATGGAAGTTGGAGGTAGTTATAGTTTATTTTATTACAAAGTTTCCCATAAAAATGAAGCAACATGAATCCATCATGGTGGTGGTGGATAAATTAACACAGGATGCACATTTTATTCCTGTGAAGAAAACACACAAGGAAACAAATACTGCAGACATCTACATGAAAGAAATTGTCAGGATACATGGGGTGCCCAAGGAAATTGCTTTAAATAGAGATTTAAATTTTACATTCAATTTTTGGAAAGGTTTGTTCAAAGGATTTGGAACAAATCTAAATCTCAGTACAATGTATCACCCAGAGTCATATGGGAAAACAAAGAGGAATAACAGAATAATTGAATACCTGCTTAAATTGTATTTGATGCACCATCCTTCAAAGTGGGAGGATTATATCCACTTAGTGAAATTTTCTTACAATATTGGCTATCAAGCCTCATTGGGAATGAACCCATTTGAAGCATTGCATGGAAGAAAGTGTAATACACTAGTGAGTTGGGATAACCCAATAGATAGAGTTGTTATTGGGCCAGAATTATTGAAGGAAATGGAAGAGCATATGAAAAAGATCATGTAGAATCTAAAGGCTTCCTAGGATAGGCAGAAAAGTTATGCAAAAAAGAACATAGTTTTAAGGAATTTTAAAGTGGGCAATCATGTATTTTTTAAAGTGAAAGAAAAAAGAGGTTCACTAAGATTAGCAAGTTTCCCAAAGTTGGCAACAAGATATTGTGGACCTTTTGAGATCTTAGAAAAGATAGGTCCAGTTGCATACATGTTATCATTTCCTACATCCATGAGAGTGAATAATATATTTCATGTGTCATTATTAAAGAAATATGTGCCTAACCCTAGCCACATAATTAATTGAACCTTGATCCAAGTGGAACAAATCCATAGGGATGGTAAAGTTTTAATGGACCTACTATAGTCATGAAGATGACACATGGGATCATGAAGAAAACATGTGGGAGGAATACTCAAAAATGTTTGACAATTTTGAAGAAAATAGAATATAAGAATGCAAGACTCCATTTTGAGCAACCAAAGTTTTGGAAAAACATCTCAGAGTCCAATCCAACCTACGCTGGAGCCTTAATAAAATAATGGTATAGCCCAATGGACTGAGATTAGTGAAGGGGGTACATTCCTTGGGTTAGCAGGCTGAGAGGAACATGATATTTTGGTTGGAACTGTTGTTGGAGTTGTAAAATTGCATAATTTTTATTTCTTAGTATTATGATGTAAATTTGTGCATGTATATCGACATAGTGTGCACCGAGGAAGGAAAACAATTGTAGGGGAGGGGAAATGTAACATCCCCACTATAATCCCCAGTTTAATTAATTCTTAATGTAGATATAATGTGTGGCTAAGGCCAAGTGATGTATGTGTGAATTGTATTTCTGAATTTTAATCAATAAAATGTGATGCTAGCTACTAGGGGACATGGAAAAAGTTGAGGCTTGATTAATCCACAAGAGAGGGGAGGGTCTAAGAGAATTTATAAGAGGGTTCCAAGGGGTAATTACCCATGTCTATTAATTCAACCCACTTTCTAAAATTACTATTGGTATATGAACTTTTTAATTTATGATTAAGTGTCCCCAAACCCAATCATTGAATGCATGTAAGAGGGTGGGTGTGAGAATTCACATCCCATAGTTATTGGAAGCATGGGGATTCAGTACAATTAGTTTGGAGAAGAGTCTATGTCAAGCAATTAATCCCAAGAGAGGAAAATTTGTATGGGAAGTTACAACAATTTTAGACAATCAATATTTTTACATGAACAACCAACAGAGAGTAAAAAAGAAGAGCTTGGAGATGGAGTAGTCATGGAGGACGAATTGTGGACCGTATTTGGAGCATAATACTGAAGAGTCGGGTTTTCAGGCCTGAAGAGTGAACTCATGTGTGAGTTTCACTGTAACAAAAATTGATCAATGTTGTTTTTCCTGGTAGTTTTCCTGGCAGTAAGCTCCCTTGAGTTTGACAAAAGAGAGATTCTTGGTTAAATGTGTCAAAGATACCCTGATAAATGAATGGGATGCCCAAGGGACTGATCGAAGAGAAGAGACACATTCCTTGGGTTGGACAGGTTGAGAGGAATAGAGCTAGTGGAAAGCCGAGATAGTTGTAGGAGAATACCAATGGGTTGTGGGATTTATGAGCTACGAGTGGACAGTGAGAGACCACCCTCTTTTGTGGATTTCTAACCCTAAAACGAGGGTGACTTGTTGTTGATATTTGGAACAACAAGTCTATGGTTGGGTGGAATGTCTGTACCAAGCAGTTGGCTGCACAACAATTTTTAAAAGATAAGTGTTTTACCTTGTTTATGTGTTTCATTATGAGATTAATTATTGTGTATTAACTCGGTGTGTGAGAATGATTTAAATGTTTTTGTGTTGAATTATTTAAAATGTATTCATGTCGATTTTAGCATGTTGTAGATGCATTTAATTATGATATCAGATAGTAGTTAAATCTATGTGTAATTCGTAGTTGGTAAGCTATAGGAAATTAATTAGCAGAAAAAATTATTTTTTATGTATTTTGTATGTAGTAATGATCCTTAGTTCCTTTGGGGGTCATTACAGATTGGTATAGAAGCTTCTAGTTAAACATTGGACCCATATGGGCCAAGAACGAGTATGAATTTGGTAAAAACTTGTTGTTTTTTACTTGTTCCGTGACAGATTTGGGGAAAACAATGAATTTTGGAGTGAAATCCCCAAATATGTAAACCATTTAGTTTGAAATCATCTCATAACCCTCTTGATGGTGATCAATGGCATGAATCTGTAGAGTTGCAGAGTTAAAATTCGACTTGGAAGGTTGAATTACATGTTTTAATGGCTATTGTAGAGTTGGGTGAAGTTTGATGAATTGACGATCGAGACCATGTTTGATTTCGAGATCAACGACCTAAATTCATCATGAATAGATTTAAAAACTTATAAGGTTTTCAGAGTTTGGCAAGGCCTAGAATATCAACGATCAAGATTCATTTTTAGTAGTTGGGAAAATCAGACAGATTGATGATCTGGATTTGTTTTCATCCATTTGGAAGTTGGATAAGATCAATGGACAAGATCATTTTGAATGGTAGATTGATGGTCCCAATTCATCTAGGATTGCATAAAAAATTTCTAACTGTTGGAGTTGGCCAAGAGAATTCGCAGATGGTCAATGGTGATGTCAGTTGAATTGGTGAAGTGTTTATGTTGCCAACATAAATTGTCGATGGCCAATGGTTGGGTCAGGAAATTTGGCAAAGAGTTTTGTTCTCCAGTGGAAATCACCAACAACCGATGGTCGAGTTGGAAAAATTGGCGAAGTGTTTTGTTCGCCAACACAAATCGTTGATGGCTAATGATCAAATTGGAGAGTTTGGTTCATCCAAAGGAAATATTTGATCCTTGATGGTCGATGATTCGGGGTCAGCGAAATTGGAAAAGTGTTTCAATCAACCAAGAGAAAGCGTCGATCGTCGATGGTTGGGGGTCGATAGAATTGGATAGGTTTTTAGATCATCCAAGAGAAGTTGTTCATCACCAATGAAGGAAGGAGGGTGATGATGTGCCATGCCACATCATTCATGTTGACACCTTACGATGATGTGTCATGCCATGTCAACATCCATATGTCAGGCCATGTCAGCCAAGAAATGGTTGATGGCCAATGGTCGGGTCGATCGAATTGGAGAAGTGTTTTTGTATGCCGACAAGAAATTTCCTATGGACAAAGGTTAGGTTGTTCGGTTTAACGATGTCTTGCAAAATCAATTGTTAAGGGAAAGGGTCGATGACTGATAGTCGGGTCAACAGTTTTGGCAGGGTGTTGCATGCACCTAAAGGAAAACGTTGATCATCAATAGATTCATATCAATGACTGAGATTTATCCTTATTTGGAGATCAACGACTCATATTAAAAGGTTGTTATAATAGTAAAACAATCACTTTTCTATGAAATTTTCATATTTTTGAAGGTCTTAAACTTGTAGGGCTATTTTGAGGCTGTAAACAACGTTTTTAAGCAATCAATTTGTACAAGAATATGGTATACCTTTGGTACACCATGTCTTTGCAGATTAAATAAAAGAACTTGAATTTATCCAATGATCTACTCTGGGTGCAAAACAGAGCTCCTATGAGAAAGTTACAGTTGAAACAGTTAATGTAAAATTTTGTCACCGCTTTACTTCCATAGGGCATAACTCCTTGCTCATAAGTCCATTTGAGACACATAAGCAGTCAATGGAAATCTTATGAACCGTAGAAGATATCCATGGAGGTATATTTGGAATCTGGATATCTAAAGATGTGCAAGAAGAGAAAGAAGACACATGTAGCATACAATGATAAAATGGGGAAAACAATCTAAACTTCTATGGACCATAACTTTCAGCTCGAAGCTCATATTTGAGCAAACAAATAGTTGTTGGAAATATATTGAGGAGGAGAAGCCATATTTCCACCCAAAATTTTGAATTAGGCACTAAAATTTTATCATAAAGTAATAAAGTAAATTTTGTAGTAGCAAGTGAGTGGAAATTGTAGAGCTTCAAAATTGATACAATCTTTTGAAAGAGGTACATGACTTTGATCTTCAGATATTTCCACAGATTCATTTGTATCAACAAGAAATTCAACCAACTACTCATCATTTTCAAAATTTTGGAGATAATATTGAATATTAGGCACCGAAGGCCTGAAAATCCTCTTGACCTGAAATGTATTTTGATTATGAGAATCTTCAGGATTAAATAGAGATACAACAACCGCCAGTGAGTCAGCCTTCTGATTCTCATCTCTGGGGATGAAGGAGATGTTAAATGAAATGAAATAATTCATGAGTTCATTTAATTTTTTCGCATAGAATTTCCATTTTTTTTAATCTTTGTACTTCTTTTTAATATGATTTTAACTAGTTCAGAATCACTGGTTACTATCAAGTTTTTTAGTTTCATCTATAGCGCAAGATTCATCCTTTGTATCAATGCTTCATTGTTTGTACAAGGAAATTTGAGTCTAATGTTATGTGGATATATAACTATGCTGGGGCTCTTGAAAACGATCCCTACTCCACTTACATATTTGGAGTAGGTGCCATCGAAAGACATCTTCTAAAATCCATTAAAAAAAATGATCATTCTTGTTTTGAATTACTAGCATGTTCTGGGTCATAATTTCCAATCCCAACATCAATGTAGTCCTACATTAATTCATTTTTTTTTTCCTGAAAGAAACTGGCTTTCTGGCTTCTCAAGTGACTCTCACCATTGTTCTATGTTGGTTTGGTAACATCATACAACTTCCATCATTCATGATGTAACCTACAATTAATGAACACCAATCCCAGAACCACTCCATACGTTGGAGGAAAATCCACCACAATAATAGTGAAAACAATTGTGATATGGGGCGTTGCAGTTATCCAAGCACAAAAGTATTTAATTTTCCCATATGTTGGGACCTTTCTTGAATTTATCACATAGATACTTTCTCTAGTTTCATAATACTTCGTACATCCCATTCCCAAAGATTCCATTATTGACAAGGGAATACTATTATTGGTTGCTCCACTGTCAACAAAACAATTGTGTAATACTACATCATGATTTTCTATTGTGATGTAGAACGGTGGAACTTTACCCTTGGGTTTGACTGCTGAAGGATTTTGTTGGAGCTTGGAATTTGTTACATCACATTCTATTCTAGTACTTGTCTCATCAAGAATCTTGAGAATTTCTTCTTATTTCCATGGGATTTTTACAACTTCCATGAAAGGGAGAGTAATTCTCAACTTGTTCAAATCATTAATCACATTATAAGTCCTTTGTGGAGGATTCTTAATTTGATTGGCAATTGTTTGTTGCTTTGACGTTTCTGGAACATTTGTTCTAGTCTTCACTTTTTCTTTTTCAATAGTCTCTTTTATTTTGAATATGTTGATTTGTGCCCTAGTTTGCACAACATTTTCTCATGAGATATTTGATTCTTCATGTTCATAAAAAATATACAAGGATGATTCACCTTCATCCATCTGTACAGATTCAATACTTTCATCTTGAATGATTTCAGACGCTTGGTCAAAGTTATCAAAATTTTATTCATCAAAGATCTCTTCCAATATGACAACATTAGGGTTTTGCACTCTATGTGATTTTGGCTATTATCTTTAGTTATATCATCATTTATTATTATTTGTTCTTGAAAATGGTTTCTTCTCTTTTCCTGAGTAGGGATTCTAGGATTTTGATTGGTAGGGGAAAAACTTTCTCCTCTTCTCAATCTTGTTAGCTCATTCTGCATCTGTCAAATTGTTCGTTTCATTTGAGCTATTTCTAAAATGTGCTTTATCTCTTGAGTTGTTGTTGGATTGTTTCTTACATTAGGGATCACTCCTTGAAGGATTCCTCCACTGAACCCTCTATTTTCAACATTCCTCGTTCCTCGATTTTCAATATTCCTCGAGGTCGATGCCCCTTGATTTGAGATAGCAAGAGTATCCATTTGTCTTTGAAATTTCCTGAGGATAGTCTCAGGATCAACATTTGTTTCTAGCATGATTTATTCCATCTCTTTCGCATTATGCATATCTCCATCTAAGTCTTCAATTTGTGAAGACATGATAGAAAATTTTACATTTGAGGGCATTACATTTTTGTAACATCCAAGTATAACTAAAGTGTTTGGTTTTTTCTCTTCCGGAATCTGATTTAATGTCTTGAAAAATGTTAAGTTAAAATATGTGATCCTTTCACCCTTTTTCAATGAATTTGGGTGAATTGTGTGAACAAGGTATGATATGCTACTAGGGGAGAATACATAGTCATGAACATGGTTTCTAAATCGTCAAATGATGAAATTGACCATGCAGGAAGAGACATATACCATTCATAGGCCAAGCCTTTCAATGTATGAAGAAAAAGTATGACCATTACATCATCATGTTCTACTAAATGAATCTCGCACATATTCAAAAACACATCCATATGTATTTTTGGATCCATCACTCCATCTCCTTAAAATACTGGCATCACTGCTTGTGGAAGAGTTGGTAATTGATGTTGTTCTCCTTAGAGATTGAGTGGGATATTTATAACCCTTCTTTGTGGGATTATTTGTCTTTTGTTTCTCTCTTCACGATTCTTTGGGTTCTTGTTTCTTTCTTGTCTGTCACACATTATTGGAGTTCTTTTTTTTGGTGGTGGAACTTTCGTCAACTTCTGGAATTTGAAGTTGTTTGCTCTTGCTTCTTATTATCGATCCCTTGTATGATTCCAACTTTTAATTTCTATCTTGTATTCTTTGTATTCTTGCAATTTCTCTTTATTATTAGTGGGAGAGGGTTTCCCATGATATTTCAATCTCTTATCGAGTTCCAGCTGTTGATAACACCAAATTGTATAATTGATGCAGAATGTTCGTTTGGTTTCCAAGGCCAACTTGTAACTGGGGTTGATTTGGATAAGGTTGAGTCATTAGAATTATGGTTTGTGAAACCAACCTTTTGTTATCCCAATATGGTTTCCAAAAATGTTGATGTTTAGATCTGTTAAGGTCCAAACAACAACCTCACGAGGATATGAATATCCCCCTGTGTTTTTATAGTGGTGGTACTCCTGTGTATTTTCTTAAAGATAAATCTTGAATATCTTGGGACTGTGATGCAGGAGCATCTCTCCATGCCATTCCGTCAACCACGTCAACGCACA
>CBVK0102577741.1:0-13957 GCA_900067695.1 Picea abies | reverse complement strand
AGGTTTGCCAGGTTTATCCATCCGCGTTTTTCCATCTTTCTGTACGCTCGACCGCGCAGGCACGGGAAACTGGACGTTTTAATGTTACAAGAGAGGAGCGTGTTCCAAAAGGTCTTGGCGCTCTCATATGTCTCGCCATGTAGCCAGAAGATATGGAGTTGGTGTCGCAGATACGTCAAGTCTACGAAGTTCAGGTTGGCCATGAATGAATTGATTTCAATAAACTTCTGTTTCCTGTTTTGTTATTTGGCAACGATGTCTTGTCACACCTGTTGAATTATATATCTGTTTGTAAAAGGTCACGATGCTTTATATCTTTATAATTTGGAGTAAACTGCGTGGTTTGATATATTTGGTGTTTGCAAACTGTCTACCCTATCCATTTGGAGCTTTATAAAATACAAAAGTTTTAATGGCAGCCTTCGAATTTACTATATAGTCCATCTCAATTTTCGACATTGTATGCGAAAAACAGCGAAAACAATAAATTAGCAATTGCTTTAAAAAGTTAAAAGACACATAGACAGATTAGACATTTTAAAAACTTTACAACATTGTGAAATGATAATTTTTTTGAAAAAATCTCATAATTTAGTTTTCAATTAATCTACAAATGCGGGATGACTCGTTATTCTTAATTAAGGAAAACCACTTTATTTAGGATGACCTTATAGTGGTCCTTAAAGGGGTGATGTAAGGCTTGGGGAGTCTAGCTCGAGTGTGCATTCCATCGCAAACCAAGACAAATGATTCAGCAAGACAAAGCACTTGTTTCGGTTTAAGGAGGCAAAAGTCTTCTTATATGATGGAGTTAGTCTTTCTTGGGCGTGTGTTGTGTCATGGAACGACTTCACCAAAGTTTGCTTGACGAAGACGAAAGCATAAGGTGGGTGCTCCACCAATGCATTACGCGCCCCACCAAAGAGACATATTGGCTAGGATGTTTTTTGGACACTCCATGCAAGACGTCAGTCTAACGAACGGAAGGCAACTCAAGCAACCAGTGCACCAAGGAGAGTGACCAATAAGAGTGACCAAAGAGACATGCAAGGAACACTAGCCAAGCAACAACTTGGACAATCGGTCAAGGCAGGACTTGGGTGCCCAAGACGGAAAAGAAGAGTCGTTTCGATGATTGAGGGTGTGCATGGCTGGACTCGACCAACTCACCCAAGGGATGTGTGCCCCTTAGGAAAAGGTCGACCCGAAAGTTAAGTGGACAAGCACAAAAGGTTATGTCTCTCCAAGGAAAACAAATGCACTAGTTGGGAGAACTGGCCACCTACTTATAGCCAAGGGAGAGACCAAATGAAGGGGGTACAAGAAGTTATGGAGAAAAATATGTGATATGAAATTGGCAAGTGTGGTGGGGATCGCAGGTCACATGGTATGAGGAAAGTGTTAGGGATCAAACCTCCCTAACCCCTCAGGTAGGTAGAATAATATTTTCCATGTAATAAAGGCCAATATTAACAAGGCCTAGCAATAAGGAAGAATAAGTCAAAAGTAAGAAGACCTAATAGAAGCTTATGCTTCTAGAAAGATCTTCATCTAGATTGTTCTTTTGGATAGAGAGATCTAGTATAAATAGGAGTAGAGGGTATGAGAAGTTTTGTCTTGAGAAATTATTTTAATAGAGCTATGTTATGCTGGAGGTTGCCCGCTCGAAGAGGCAAGTGAACATTGTTTCCTATCAAAAAGGGTATAATTATGGTATTGTGGTTCCATATAATTTGTTGTTCTGATGTTATCTCTGAAGAATTTACGTATTATATTGCTATCTCGGTGTTAGTCTCTGTATTATTTCTCTTTTTTGCTAATATAATCGATATGGTACCTTACAAGTAGTATCTGAGAACTTTCCTTGGCAAAAAATTGTGGGTTAATTTATTTCAGGGTAGAGACATATTTCGGCATCTTAAAGCTACAAAGATCTATCATTTAGTACATAAAGTCATGGTCGGGGAAGCACACATGCAGAAACTACAAGTGGTACTTAAGCGCACATTGTTGGCCACCCTTGTAACCTCTGTTGGTACCCCTTCGAGTGGTAGCGCATCAGACAACACCTATATATGGATTGGCCTAGCTCTCCTGAAGCCCTTCATAGATAAACCGATCAGTCGCCTGACTGCTACAGTGTCACCGAGAATAGCACTCGGGAAGATACTCTCTAGTACCTGGGTATTCGAGTAGTAAAGCTAAGGGCACAGTCTAGAATCCTTAGTTGGTGCCCTGAGATATTGGGCTGAGTACTATTGTTGGACCCTGCACGTATATCAGAGAGCTATAGCACAGGGAAAACCTTTGTCTGTAGAAACCCTGAATACCCTAACCCTTGGGACGGAAACATAAGAAAAATAGACAAGATCTATTGTCGTGCAACCTTACCTCCTACATTCGGGTTGCGAAATTACTACACATTTCTTCCTATTAAGAATTTGGGCATTCCACCACTGCAGTATTTTACAGATCGGATTATAACTCCACAGGAGTATTAAAAAAAAAGTATAGTTGTCCCACCAAAACACTTATTTGGGACCTATCCCATTGGATTCCCCTTTTTTCCTTAATCGCAGTAGTACCTTTCATTTTAAGTATTTTTTTTCAGTGGACCCGACCCCTTCCCAACATCCCTATTTTTCCATCTATCCCATTATAATCCCCCTCTCGCCTTGATCATAGTGGTATGTATCGCTTATAAGTCCTTTTTTGTGGTCCCACCTACCCATTTTCCCTTACCAACACTCGCCATTTCCAAATGGCCAACACTCACAACCAATACATGCAAGCTTCCATCAATCAAACCAAGGAATCCCTCCAACAAGTGACATATGAGATTGGATCTACCAATTCCTGCCTTGAAAAATTTGATACCCAAGTCCAACAACAATTTGACACCATGGATGCCAAATTCATGAACCAATTTAACACCTTCCAGTCTATTGTCAATCATTTGTTGAACCAAACTTCGGGTCCTTCCTCCTTGGACCAACTAGATGGTGTTGATTCCTCTCATTTTCTGCATTTTCAATCCAACTCCTTTCATCGTGACCCCCATATTCCCTGCGTTAAGGTCAATAAATTTGATGGCTCCAATCCCATGGGTTGGGTCACTCAAATAGAGCATTATTTTTCTCTGCATGGAATTATTGATGAGTTGTCCAAACTTCGCTATGTTGTTCTCTATCTGGATCCTAAACACTGGAAATGGTGGAAATGGCATAAAAATTCACGTCAGGGGTATATTGCATGGACCCAGTTTGTTGTCGAGCTCTATGAACGCTTTGACATTAATACCCACTATCTCGGTCATTTGACCAAGATGAAACAATCAGTCATAGTAGAAGACTTTATAACTGCTTTTGAGCATTTGGCCTTTTGAACTAAGGCCATTTTAGATGCGTTCCTTCTGGAATTATTTATTAGTAGCCTAAATGATGAAATCTGAGCCCAGGTTCTCATGTCCCACCCTCAGACTTGGTTGGAAGCTACTAAACGTGCGAAAGAGGCCCAATAAGTTGTTTTTTCCTAGAACAAAAAACCCTCTTTTGTTCATCACCCTCGATCCACTAATCCTGCCCCCCTTGCCACTCCCCTCAAGGTCCATAAATTAAATAGGTATGAAATGGATAAATGCAAAGTCATAGGTCTTTGCTATAATTGTGATGACAAATATTTTTCGAGGCACGAGTGTAAGGAGAAAAAAAAAATTATGGCCATTTCATAAGATGTTGTTGAAGAAGATGCAACAGTTCCCCTTGTTAAATATCCCTCCCTTCTTGATGCTACCCAGAAGCCCGCTAACGGAGGTGAAGTTGACCCACTCATTTCCTTGCATGACCTTATTGGCTTCTCTGCTCCACAAACCCTCAAGGTCATTGGCTATATTAAGCATAGGAAATTCATCATCCTTGTTGACAGTGGTAGCACCCATAATTTTATGCATCATCACATTGCCTAGGAAACCAATTGCTATATCCATGCCATCAATAATTTTCAAAACATGATAGCCAATGGTGTGTCCATGAAATGTGGTGGGCATTGTGAAAATGTACGTCTTCAAATTGGACAGTACCACCTAAAATATCATATGATTTCCATTGACATGGGTGGTTGTGACATTGTGCTTGGTGTTGAATGGTTACGCACTTTGGTCCCATTCTTATGGATTTTAATGAATTAACCATGCAATTCCAAGAGGAGGGAAAACAATATCAATTCCAAGGCCTCATAGTCAGTTCTCCTGAGATCATTAGTTCCCATCACATGGAAAATCTCCTCAATAAAGGTCACTTCGATATTATTTCTCAACTCCATTCCATTCAAGTAGTTGAGACACCTTGTGTGCCTCCTGACCTCCAATCTATCTTCTCCAAACATCAAGTTATTTTTCCACTCCTTAGGGAATTTCTCCTTCTTTTGGTGTTCATGATCATTCCATCCCCCTTATTGTTGGCATTCTTCCTCCCAATGTTCTCCCGTATCGTCATCCCTTTTCCTAAAAGAACAAAATTGAGAAAATCGTGTAGGAGCTGCTCCAAGAGGGTGTTATGCACCCCAGTACTAGTCCTTATTCTTCTCCTATGGTGATGGTACTCAATAAAGAAGGTACTTTGCACATGTCTCCTGACTTTTGTGCCCTCAATAAACTCACCATCAAGGACAAGTTTCCCATTCATGTCATTGATGATCTCTTGGATGAGCTAAGTGCTGCTCATTACTTCACTAAACTCAATCTTCCTTTTGGCTACCACCATATGCGTATGCAAGAAGCTGACATCCCCAAGACTGCCTTTTGAACTCATGAGGGTCACTATGATTTCTTGGTCATGCCCTTTGGCCTATGTAATGCCCCCTCCAACTTCCAAAGACTCATGAAAAATGTCTTCCATCCTTTTCTCCGTCATTTTGTCGTAGTTTTCTTTGATGATATTCTCATTGATAGTAAAACTTAGCCATCCCATATTTTCTATTTGGATCAAGTTCTCCATCTACTCTCTCAGCACCAACTTTTCCTCAAACACACTGAATTTTCCTTTGGTGCCTCAGAAGTCGAGTACTTGGGTCATATTGTTGGCAAGGCCGTTGTTGGGCAGATGCTAAGAAGATTGAAGCAATGCAGGATTGGCCTCACCCCAAGACTGTCAAAATCTTGCGTGGTTTTCTAGGTTTAACAGGTTATTATTGCAAGTTTGTTAAGAAATATGGAAAGATTGTGGCGCCTCTCAATCCTCTCCATAAAAATAATTCTTTCACTTGCACTCCTGTAGTTGATCAGGGCTTTCAAGCCTTGAAGGCGGCTATGTGCACCACTCTGGTCTTGGCCCTTCCTTATTTCACAAAGACCTTTTTCCTGGAATGTGATGCTTCTAAGAGATGAATTGGAGAAGTCCTTATGCAATATGGTCAAATTTTGGCCTTTACCAGCAAACAATTATCAAGGTGCCATTTGGGCTAATCAATCTATGAAAAGGAAATGTTGACTATTCTGCATGCAGTGGATCTCTTGCACCCTTATCTATTGGGGAAACACTTCCAAATTAATACATATCATCAAAGCCTCAAGTATTTTCTAGAGCAACGACCTTCCTCCCCGGAGCAACAAAAATGAGTGACTAAGCTCTTTGGATATGATTATGAGATAATTTAAAAGAAAGTAAAATAAAAAATTGTTGCTAAAGCTCTTTCCATAAAATATGAAGATGACAGGTCCCTTTTCTCCCTCTCCTTCATTGTACCAGATTGGCTCCAAGATATTTGTCGGGAAAGGCTACAAGATCCCAAAATTTTTCATTTAATCCAACAATTGCAAGCCAATTCTCTAGTTTCCCCTGGGTACTCTTGGCACAATGATGATCTTCGCTACAAAGGTTGTTTGTATTTAAGTAAACAGTGACAACTTAAATCCATGGTTCTTTGTAAGCTTCATGATACAACCACAGCTGCGCACTAAGGGTTTACCAAAACCTATGATCAGGTCAAACGTTATTTTTTATGGGATGGCATGAAAAAGGGCATTCACACTTTTGTGGCAGAATGTGATTATTTTCAACACAACAAGGGTGAAACAATAAAAGATCCCAGTACACCACAACCTATTTTGATTCTACCTACTATTTGGAGGGACATCTCTATGGATTTTATTGTGGGCTTACCTAAATTGGGAAATAAGTCAGTCATCATGGTGGTCGTTGATCATATCTCCAAGTATGCTCATTTCTGTGCTCTTCAACACCCATTTACCGCATCCATTGTGGCTTAACTTTTCATGGATCATGTCTTCAAGCTTCATGGAATGCCTCATTTTATTGTTTATGATCGAGATACCACTTTCACCAGCAATTTTTGACAAGAACTATTTAGGCTACATGGCACCCAATTGCATCTCAACACAACCTATCATCCCCAGACAAATGGTCAAACTAAAGTTGTCAACAAGTGTTTGTAAACATATTTGAGGTGTTTTTCATATGAAAGGAAAAATAAGTGGGCTCAATGGTTACCATTATTTGAATGGTGGTGCAATACTTCCTACCATATAGCTACTTTCATGACTCCTTTTGAAGAATTATATGGACAAAAGTTAGCTTTTGTTCTCTCCTACATGTCAGGTGTCTTGAAGGTCCATGCGGTTTACCAAATGCTTACAGTTCAAGATGTTATTCTCCATACCCTCAAAGAGAATTTGGTCATGGATTAGAATTGCATGAAGAAACAAGAATATCAAGGTCGCTCCGAACGTCAATTTGTTGAAGGAAACCAGGTGTTTCTTCAACATCAACCTGTATGGATTTTATTCTGGGCTTACCTAAAATGAGAAATAAGTCAGTCATCATGGTGGTCATTGATCATATTTCCAATTATGCCCATTTATGTGCTCTTCAACACCCATTTACCCCATCCATTGTGGCTTAACTTTTCATGGATCATGTCTTGAAGCTTCATGACATGCCTCATTTTATTGTTTATGATCGAGATCCCACTTTCACCAAAAAAATTTGGCAAGAACTATTCAGGCTACATGGCACCCAATTGCATCTCAGTACAACCTATCATCCCCAGACTGATGGTCAAAATAAAGTTTTCAACAAGTGTTTGGAAACATATTGGAGGTGTTTTACATCTGAAAAGAAAAATAAGTGGGCTCAATGGTTACCATTAGTTGAATGGTGGTGCAATATTTATTACCATATAGCTACTTGCATGACTCCTTTTGAAGAAGTATATGGACAAAAGCCACCTTTTGTTCTCTCCTACATGTCAGGTGTCTTGAAGGTCCATGCAATTTACAAAATAATTATAGTTCAAGATGCTATTCTCCATACCCTCAAAGATAATTTTCGTCATGGCTTAGAATCAGAGGAAGAAACAAGCATATCAAGGTCGCTCTGAACGTCAATTTGTTGAAGGAGACCAGGTGTTTCTTCAATTGAAACCTTATAAGCAAACTTCAATAAAGTTCAACCATTGTCAGAAACTGGATCCCACATTTTATGGTCCTTATACAGTTCTCAAGTGCGTGGGATAGGTGTCTTATCAGTTATCTTTGCCTAATTATTCTAAGCTCCATCTTGTTTTTCATGTCTCCTGCTTAAAGAAGGTGATTGGAACTAAGTGCCAAACTAAAACCAGCGTTCTCGAGGTGGATGAAGAAGGCTCCATCTGGTTGCATCCCCAGGCATTTGGGGACCAGCGTGAGCATTGTCTTTGTTAGTGCACCATCAAGGAAGTGTTATTCCAGTGGAAAGATACAACTCCAACAGATGCCACCTGGGAGCCAACTACCATTCTGCAGAAATTTCCTCATCTCAAGCCATGAGGACAAGGTTGATTTTAAGGGGGAGGTAATGTTAGGGACCTAACCTCCTTAACCCCTCACGTAGATAGACAATATATTTCCATGTAATAAATGTCAGTTTTAATAAGTCCTAGCAATAAGGAAGAATAAGTCAAATGTAAGAAGACCTAACATAAGCTTCCACTTCTAGAAGGATCTTCCTCTATATTGTTCTTTTGGATAGATAGATTTAGTATAAATAGGAGTAGAGAGTATGAGAAGTTTTTTCTTGACAAATTATTTTAATAGAGCTATTCTCTATTGGAGTTTTCCCCCTCGAAGAGACAAGTGTACATTGTTTCCTATCATAAAGGTATAATTTCGGTGTTGTGGATCCATATAATTTGTTGTTCCACTGTTATCTCTATAGTATTTTCATAGTTTGTTGCTATCTCAGTGTTATTCTCTACATTATTTCTCTTTTCTACTAATATAATAGATCTAGTACCTTACAAAAAGGCAGCAGGTTTTTCGTAGATGAAGCATGACAGAGAGAGTTTTTGTTCTTGTCTGGGGAAATGAAGGAAGGATGCACATGTTCACTTTCCAAAGAAGGGTCTTGGTTTTTTTGCACAATTTCTTTGTGTAAACCGAGTGGAAGCTCCTGCTATAAACTTTATTTGTGTGTGGCACAAGATAGGCTTGACACACTATTGTTTTGTATTAATAATTTGGGTGTTAGGTCGGTTTGGATACCCACTTGCACATTTTGTTGTTATTGTGTATACATGTTCTTTACTTGTTGTATTAGTTAGGTATAAGAAACAAACGTAACAAATAAGTAATAAACGAAATGAAGAAGTAAGGTGTAGTCCGGGCCAAGTAAGTCGTTGTGGCTTTGTCGCCAGTTGAACAGTCTTGATGCCACAGTGGGAACGTTGGATGATTCTTCCATCCAATTGAAGGTTCTCCAATTCCCTAACAAGTGGTATCAGAGCAAGAAATGAATCTCACATCATAGAAAGCTATGCAGATTTGGTTTGGTGGATGGTTTGGTGAGCTTATCATAGCATATGTGACCCTTCCCCATAATTATAGTTAGAACAATTGTGAGGGAGGGGCACACTTGTGGACAAGAAAGGTTGTTGTAAAGGAAATTATATGGTGTGAAAGAAGGGAAACAACCACAAAGTTGCAACAACGATCGCAGATGACATACATGTGCAAAAACAGTGACAGACACCTAAAGGAAGTGATGACCGATGGCAAAACAAAGACAAGCCTTGATGAAGAATGGCGGATGAGTATGGAATCAATCGATAAAATCTTAGATAAGATCAGTTCGATAACCGCATGGTGGGATTCGTGGGATGAAAGACTTAAAACTCTCTCAATGGATTAAGACTGCCAAGTCTCAGATTTAGATTTTTCCGAGGGTGAATCCATGTCCATCGTCGTTGTTGTCATGGAATAAAGGAATTCATTTGAAGAAATCAGCTCTATCATATGTGAAGTATGTTCATGGAACAATTTCACAAAGTATTTCCCAAAGAAAAAGAAGCAAGTCTGTGCATAGCAGAAATCGTGCAACAAAAATCTCATGAACTAAACCAAAACTTTGAGCTCGAAAAGGGTGGAGTCAATCATGAAGGAGGACGTCCAAGATAGAAGCGAAGTCAAGGTAATGAGGCAAGGAGAATTACTTGACCCCAGAGGTAAGCCAATTCATTAATTCTTGTGAAAACTTAACCATTTCGTATCATATTTCCCATTGAACGAATAGTTGGAACTGATGGATGAAAACCAAGTGCAACCTATAAGGAAGGAGCTTGCATCCTTGGGATAAGTAATCCAACCATAGCCAAAACCATCAAAGGAAATGGCAGAAGGGTTATAGGATTTGACGAAGCATCTGGATGAGTTCAAGGAAAGGGAATGATCCAGGTGGATATTGGTGGCCACCCGCCTATTCCACTTGGACCCACACCATTGTTTCTTTCAGTTTTTTCAGTTTCCTTAATTGTAGCACACTTTACTATTTTTAGCAGTTTTTTGGGTCCTGAACTTCCAAAGCTGTTTTGACGCCCTAAACGACGTTTTTTGGGAAGGAATGCTCTAGATAACATGAGTTTGTTTTGGACTCGATATTCCTTGTCAGTAGTGTACTCCTTCGATAGATCTTTCTAACGATGTATCATGTGCGTCAAATGGAGATAGTACTCCAAAGTTACGACCCCGAGAAATTGATGTACCAATTTATCACAATGGGGCCCATATTCTGGCATTTCATCTCCTAGTGTTAGGTTTTTGGATGTTTAGGGTTTTCCATTGTTACTCAATAATATATAGGCCTTACAGCCTCATTGTAGCACAAAGTTCAAATGCCAGTAGCTGCCACATCTCTTCTCAGAGATAAGCTACCAGCACCCGAGCTATTTTATTTCCATTCTGTCCGTAAGCATATTTCAGTCATTTGTTGTTAATGAAATGAAGTTTTACTTCCACTGCATCTCTGCATTTATGTGTATTTCTATATTTCATTATGTTCATGCATAAATCTAGATCAGTGGTATCAGAGAAGTCTGCTCTTTCTCGATCCTTCTTTGCATGTCCCCAACGAGGTTAGGGTATAAGGAGTTAGGGCTCGATCTGGTTGAACCATTTCAAGATCAGCCTCACAAACCCTGATGACCGCCCATGGGGGAAGAAAATAAATATGAGGGAGCAGGAGATCCTATCAAATTATTGCTCGAGGAGGCCCTTGAGAAACAAAGGAATGTGATCACGGACAACTTTTCCCATATCCTTCAATGGTTGCCCACTAGTAGCACATCTACATCCAACAACCACTCTAGAGGTGCCACTCTTTTTAAGGTACAAGTAAACTTTGACATTCCCATATTTGAGGGCCAAATAGATGCAGATCACGTTGATAGATGGTTGAATCGATTAGAAGGATATTTCTCGGTTCATGACTTTTTCGACCGAGAAAGGATTATTTTTTCACTCCTTAAATTCGTCCCCCATGTCAAGGACTGGTGGGAAACCCACTGGGAGCAATAGAGTGAGGGGTAAACCTCTCTGTTCTCGGTCGCACCCACTTGGAATTATTTTCGAGATGCCATCAAGGAACAATATTATCCTGTGGGGAGATATGAGGACAAATACATACAATGGACTACGTTGTGGCAACAAAGGGACCAAGATGTGCATGAGATGACAAATCTGTTCCATACCCTATGCACAAAGCTGTGTATCAAATATTCGGAGAAACATTTGGTGTTAAAGTACCACAGTTGTCTTGATAGATACATTTAGGAGAAAATGGAGTTCCTTGACATCTCCTTGCTTGGTGTGGCATACCGGTATGCTACCAAGATTGAGCAGAAGTTCAAATAGAAGAAGCGAGACTTTGGGTCTGCGAATCAGAAGCAAGGGAAAGGTACCCCCAAACCCTTGAACAAAGGACCAAGCCAAGGCAGGGAAACCTAGGACAACCCACCAAAGCCGCTAGCAAATAACAACACCACGAAGCCAAAAAAGGACACGGGGAAGTGGTGTGAGTTCCATAAGAGCTCCACTCACAACACAAGTGAGTGTCAGGCCAAGTAGTCACTGGTAGTCAAGTTGAAGGCTTATGAATCAGATGCAGGATCCAACTCTGAATTATAACCCAACAAGGGGAATGATAGGGGGAAGCAGATTATCAATGCAGAGACCAATGCCACCGTTACTACCACGGAGATCCAGAAGAAGGAACCAGAATATCCAGAGGAGGTGGAGCGCCTCTTTCATTCCCAGATGTGGGTAAAGGGTTCCCCAGATGGGATGTGAAATGGATGGGCTTGATGACCAGAACACACCCACAACCATACACCATCGAGTGGTTACACCAAGGATAGGACCTCCGTGTCATCCATCAATGTCGCCTTCCCTACAACATCAAGCCCTTCACAGATGAGTTATTATGCAACATTGCTCCTCTTAATGTTTCTGATGTATTATTACGCCAACCATACTTGTGGAAGCGACATGTTGTGTATGATTTCGGGCCTCATGTTATTATTATTACTTTGGGAAATAAGTTGTACAGGATACCGGAAATAGCACCGCTTATAACCATCTCTTTGGTTACTGCAAAACAATGCAATAATCTCATTGCCAAAACCAGGAAATTTGTTTTCCTGATGATCCATCCTCGGGGAAAGAAGAAGACTGTGGACACGACCTCTAGACAAGGCCCCTCTGCACGACAAAAACAGATGGATAAGGTCGTGGAGGAGTATGAGGACATCTTCACCTCCCCCGTAGGGGTGCCTCTACACTGTCAGGTCAAGCACCCCATCGATCTGACCCCAAGTGCGTCATTTCCCAATGGACCAATCGATCGATGCTCTGTTCTGGAGAATGATGAAATATAGAGGTAGATTCAGGAGCTATTGTAGAAAGGTCACATCCGACCGAGTTCATCGCCCTATGGGAGCTCGGTCATGCTGGTGCAGAAGAAGGATGGGACTTGGAGACTCTGCATTGACTATCGGGCATAGAACAATATCACTGTCTAGAATAGGTACCCGATCCCACGGATTGATGACCTTCTGGACCAAATCAAGGGGGCAAAATATTTCAGCAAGATCGACTTGAATTTTGGGTATCACCAGGTACCAATCGAACCCTCTTATGTGTGGAATACTGCCTTCAAATCCAAGGAGGGCCTTTTCAAATGGTTGGTCATGCCTTTCTGGTTGACGAATGCCCCTGCAACCTTCATGAGACTAATGGAAGACATCTTGCGACCATTCACCAACTCATTTTTAGTGGTGTACTTGGATGACATTTTGATCTTCAACCAGACTTGGGAAGAGCACCTCCACCACATCCGATGGGTCCTCCAAACATTGCAGAAACACAAGTTGTGTGCCAATTTGGAGAAGTGCAGTTTTGGCATGACCCAGGTTTAGTATATGGGATACATTATTGATGAGTGGGGGGTGCATGTGGATCCATCCAAGATCGAAGTCATTCAGAATTTGCCAGCCCCAACCACCCTAACAGAGCTCTGCATCTTTTTGGGTCTTGTCAATTTCTACCATAGGTTCATGTTGGGATTCTCTCATATCACTTGGCCCTTGATTCAAGTCACTAAGGGAGGAGCGAAAGAAAAATTATTTTGGTTTGAATCTCAACAGAAGGCATTCGAAGATTTGAGGCATCGCCTCTACTCTGCACCAGTGCTCACATTACCAAACTTGCAACAACCATTTGAGATCGATACAGATGCCTCTGACTATGATATTGGGGAAGTCCTTAATCAACAGGGGCATTCGATGGCATATCACAGTGAGACACTTTCCGACACAGTCCAGAAGCATCCCACTTATGACAAAGAGATGCATTCCATTGTGCAGGCTTACCGACAATGGAAGCATTACATTTTGGGAAAGGAAATGATCATCCACACAGACCACCGACCCGTGCAGTTCATACAGACACAAGGGAAGTTGCAGAACAATCACCATAATAAGTGGTCCACATACCTGCAACAATTTCATTTGAAAATTAATTACAATAAAGGAAGCACCAATAATGTTGCAGACTGCCTCAGCCGACCACCTATCATGGCGCTAACCATGTTTCTCAACTCTTGTGGGCACGAGACTTCTGATTGGATGCTTCTCTACAAAAGTGATCCAGAATTCGACCACACATACAATATGCTCTTCGAGGGTAAGCAAGTTCCTAATTTTAACCTTTAGGTTTCCCTGCTATGTCACCTAGGACACCTTTGTGTTCCTTCAAGTGAGTGTGCAAAGATGATTTGTGAGGCGCACTACAGTTGGGTCATTGGGCATTTTGGGGTTGAGAAAACTGTGGCAGTACTGCAAAAGTATTTATATTGGCCGAACCTTCGACAGGATGTCGGGAAGTACATCAAGTCCTGCACTGTTTGCGCCATTGCCAAACCGACCATCAAAAAGAAAGGCCCCTATACTCCATTGCCTACCCCTTTTCGACCTTGGGAATCCATCTCCATGGATTACATGTCGGGCCTTCATTCTACTAAGCATGGCAATGACTTTTTTTTTGTGGTCATTGACTGATTCTCGAAGATGTCCATTATGATGGCCTGCAAGAAGAATATCACAACAAAATCCACTGCTAAACTCTTCTTTGAAC
>CBVK0102577740.1:0-12048 GCA_900067695.1 Picea abies | reverse complement strand
TTGTTTCTCAATAATATATAGGCCTTCGAGCCTCATTGTAACACAGAGTTTAGGGGCTAGTAGCCACCACATCTCTTCTCAGAGATAAGCTACTAGCGCCCGAGCTATTTTATTTCCATTCTCTCTGTAAGCATATTTAAGTCATTTATTGTTAATGAAATGAAGGTTTACTTCCGTTGCATCTCTACATTTATGTGTATTTATGTATTTCATTGTATTCCTGCATAAATATGGATCAGGGATCGTGGATAGTGTTCATAAGACAGAGAAGTTACAATTTGTTTTTTGAATGCAACGATGAGTGGGGTTAAGGTTGAAGCCTTGGTTGACACTAGAGTGACAAATAGCTTCATAAGTGAATGGACTACTACATCGATCCATTGTGAGTCTAAGGGAAGTATGGTTTCTTTTAAGGTAGTCAACTTAGTGGTGAAATCGGTGACTAGAGTAGTTTGTTTTGCACTGTTGAGAGCCAATAGTTGGTTTAGCACTTGGGATTTCATGGTGGCTCTATTATATGATCATGTGATAATCTTGAGGCACATTTTTCTCAAGTATTCCAAGGCAGTTCCTGTGCCACATGAGGGTTTCTTATCATTCTTGGATGAATCCAAAATGCCAAAAGTGCCCATGACGACAACGAGAAAGCTTGGACAGAAGCCCAAGAATACTCTAATCAAGTTGATTGAGGGAGTCCATGAAGGTGTGGAGATACCTTGTGATGTGGTGCAGCATCAAGAGGTGACTCTGACCATAACTTATTTAAGTGTATTGGTTAAGTATAAGAAACATGAATAACAAATAAGTAATAAATCAAATGAAGAAGTAAGGCGTAGTCTGATCCAAGTAAGCCATTGTGGCTTTGACACTCGTTGAATAGTTTTGGTGTCGTACGACATTGGGAATGTTGGATGATTATGCCATCCAACCGAAGGTTCACCACTGCCCTAATAAGTAAGCTTTCACTCATCCCAAATGTCTTTGGATTTTGGACCATTAACCTGTTTCAATAAAGACCATCCCTTTGCAAAATATAAACAATTTTAAGTCATACTCTAGAACCATTCTTTAAAAATATATTAAAATATCAATTGTTAATTTAAATATATTAAAATATTACTTAATAATTTAAAAAAATAAAATAAATGCAAATAAATTAAATATTGGAAAATTTGTATTTAAAAAAAAACTGAACATATATTAAAATAAATTTTATTTAAATAGATATATATAAATATTAAAATAAAAATGATTTAAATAATTTTTAAATAAAAATATGGTTGGAGTAAATTTTAAAAATAATTATTATTTAATAAAACTTTTTAAAAAACATTCCTTAATATTTTAATTTAGATCACATCATCACCATAGCATGATATACAAATCAAAGCACAATTATGGGCTTTGAAAAGTCTAATCACAATCATAATATTGTCATTAATTAGCACTTGTGTAGGGAGGTGTTCTACAATCCAGTATGGGGTAGATATTGAAGCCTTAATGTGATGAGGAGTTAGCAATAGATAATAGTAATACATTCTAAAAAATCATAGAGTTGGTACAATTAAAAATAATTATGATTGTTATTATAAAAATAAAATAGGTTTATTTAAACAAAACAACACTTACACGCACCATGTAAAACTTGACATGAAATTATTAGAGACATTTCAGATCATGCTTGATAGATCGAGATTTAAGATGGATCTATGCTATTATTAGAAACATTTCAATCATGAACATTAGTTAATCTGATATATATATATATATATATATATGAATGGGTTCTAAAATAGATGAAATGGTTTGGTTTTAACATAGATCAAATAAAGATTAGGGAAGCAAAAATATGACATATAGGGGAAAACAAAGGCTCTCATGATCCAACACAAAAGAGAAAGGGCTAGTGGGAGCCTTCACTCAAGGGGAAGGGTTAAGGAAAAACTCCTAGTGGAGTCACCAAAATGTAGCATGAAGGTTAGAATGAAGCACCATACTACCACAAGGAGAGGGGAGAGAGTGGAGTTGCCACTTGATTTCTAAGACTGAGAGAGAGAGAGGAATATCCTCTATAATTAAAACTGTTTTCCTAAGATTTGTCTATTCACTAAAGAATGTGTTTCTCTTATCATCGGTATAATTTGTTATCAATTCTCATGTAAGAACGAACCAAGAGAAAACATAGGCCTTTTTTCATTCTCAAAGTTATTGGCAACACACAAATTGATTAGGTTCTAAAAAACAAGGATGCAATAGTTACATTTTTCTATATTTAACACATGGCGTAGTTCAAATAATTGCTCCTTATTGAATATCCATGTCATGGGATCATTACCATCAAATTTCCTTATATTAATCAATATTGGGAATGAAGTAGTTTCTTAATCCCAAGTTGAAACCATGATTTCATGGATGTTGGTGTGATTAATGATTGGTTGTTTGTGACTCAATTTTATTTTTCTCTATATGTTTTAGTGTTTTCTTTGAATGTGACTAGAACTAATCCTCTTGTCCTCCTTATCTTCTTCTTGAGTAGGATAATTTAAGATAAAAAAATTTGATATCTCTTTCATAAGTTCAACCTTCATGTATTTGACATCATATTTGCATGCCATCTCTTTGAAATGCTCTTCACTTACCATCATAGTTTTAATACATGAAAACATTTTTCTCGAGTTCATTAATTAGTATATTTAAAATTTTGAAATTCTATTCTAATTACCGTATTTAGGAGACCATATTTAGGAGGTCAAGCTTATCTATAAATGCTTTTTGCAGAAGTTGCATTTGACTTACTACTTCTACACATAATGGACTAAGGTTTTGTGGAATCTTATGGCCAAGGGAGTATTAAACATTTATATCTTTTTGATATATCATTGACTTTTCAAAAGTAATATTCAAAACCAATCTTTTACATTGTTAAGAATGAGTCATACATATTCTTACACTCAAAATAAAATATATTTCAAAAATTAACTTTAAAAATGAGATAGAAAAAATTATTTAAATTTTTTTTATTGTTAAAAAATATTTTATTTTCCATAAAAGTGCTCTCTGCGTAAACAATGTTTATCAAAACATATTTATTAATCGTCTCCATACCTATTAATCAACGTTAAATCTAATAATCAATTTTGTTAAAAGTAAGATGGTATATTCTAAATAAGGATGGCAATTTTGATTCAAGTGAATTTTTTAATCAAAGAAACAATGTATATCATCCATAAAAAACATCCCTTATAAGAAAGAATTGGCAACCATTAAGGTTGTGTATATGGTCTCAAATGTGTATATTCTCCACAATAACATCCATGGGAAATAAATAGAATGTGTGTTTGTTTCTGGTGTCTCAGAACGTGCACGTATTGTGAGGAACTTAAAAAATTAAACATTAAAGGAAGCTTCTATGTATATATATATAGATAAGAATGATGTCTTGAACCATCACACGAGACTTCCTAAGGATATCCTTGGTTTTTGATGGTGTTATGGGCATTATTAAGAGGTATGAATCTTTAGGCCTATAGTTTAGGAGGAACTTTAGGATTTAGTCCTAAAGAGATTTATTTTAAATGTGGATCAATCAAGCATTAAAAGGATCTAATTTCTTAAGCTATAATTTATTATTATTATTATTATTATTTAATTTCATGTCAAGTTTTACATGATGTATGTAATTGTTTTTTTGTTTAATTAAGTTTATTTTGTTTTTATAATTATAATTACTATTATTATTAATAATAATTAAGCTGACTTGCTTTTTTTGAAATGTAATTCACCTAGTTATTCTTAATGAAAAAAGAAAAACATTGATTTTTTATTGTTTACCAAGCCTACTTGTCCTTCATTCAACAGATTAGTAACAATTTTTCAAAAATTCTTAAAAAGAAAAACATTAATTTTTGAACTCAAAAAATTCTTAGAAACTCTTTCAACCAAATGTTCTACACTAGGGAAGCATCACTCTCTTGTGGATGCTCCCGTTGGCATAAGGATCATGGTATATTAGAGCTTATATGTTACCGTGAACTATTTCTCTAGATCAATGTGGGTTAGTAATTTCTTATAGAGAGGTATTTATCTCATAAAAACAATTCCATGGCATACAAATGTTATGTATATCAACTTAGTAATATATATATATTTTTTCAGAAAGTCTTGTCAAAGGGAAAATGAAGAGCACTACCAAATAGAGATTCTTTTCAATATTTCAGAGTATGAAATATGTTGGGAGTCATAACTTGGCATGCAGAATTTAAAGCTAAGTGTGCATGTTGTTTTGTACACCAAATGTTATAGCTAGATGTAGTTGTTATCCTTAAAGTCCCCATTTGAGTAATTACATGAGGTTGCTAAGGGAATTTCCCCTTCGAACCCTTAAAATGTGTGCTACACCTTCGTCCAAGTAAGCATTCCTCATGTGTGGGATTCCAAAGTTTGGAGACAACTAAAGTACTTGGTCCATGCATTTGAAGAACATTGAAATAATTCACATGAAATCATTCATACTTTTTTACTTTCTGAAGGTGGGAAAACCTATCATAACTCAGTTGTCAATTGGTAGTGAGGAAAACCATCACTTGCTACTATCCATTAATGTAGGCTAACTCATCATCGATATTCAAGGAAAAGCACACCACATGAAATGACTTGGTGGAGGTCCTTAAGGGGGCAAACTTCTACTCCTACTAGATGCCTAGGGGTTTTGGTCCTTGGACCTATTTCCTTAGGTAAGAAGAAGATAATCTCTTATCCAATTAGAAGCAGTTTTAGGTCTTACTCTAGGACCAAAAGATGGTTTTAGCCTAGATAGTCTCTGCAAGAAGACATGATCCCTTATGGTCATCATGAAACTATCTCCATTAGATCATATTCTTTTTAGCAGTATTTAGCTTAATCTCATACATGAAACCAAATACTACTTCCAATTACAACTTAACCTCTTACTCAAGATGTAGTAATTCATCCATACACGTAAATTATTAAAATTTAAATATATTTTTACTAATTTATTTATTTAAATTAAAGACAAATAACAATTGTTTTTTGAAATCATATCAAAATTTACAACCTTAGTAAAATAAAAAAGATTTTTCAAACCCATATAAAAAATATACAACCGAAGAAAGATAATTTGACAAGAAATTTTATATCTTTAAATGCTTGAAGGGGCGAAAAAATATTGTGATACAAAAGAATGAGTCTACATACTTTATTAAGAGAGGAACATGCTCATCTCTTTAAAAAGCATCGCCTTCTATGAAAAATTCCCAAAGATTTAAATATGGAAAAATTTTGATCATCTAAATACAAAATCCAAAGATAATCAAAGTAGAAACCAGTGGTACCTCTTAAATTAAGCTAACAACCCCATATGTTTATGATCAGTAGATTCTTTTTGTTTCATTCTCAAAGTTCTCATGGTTTAATGCAAGCCAATACTGAAAATGTTAAGAGAAAAATTCTTTCTAAAATAAAATATCTCTGAGAAAATTTCTTTATAAAATCTTGTTTTTCTTTGAATAAACATACAACTATTAAAAGGGTGCATAACGTTTTCTATTTGACATGGTAGTTAAAAATGAGTTACCCTTCTATCTTGCTGGTTAGCTGTTCAACGTTACCCTTCTATCTTGCTGGTCAGTTGTTCAGAGTTACCCTTGATTTTATTTGATGATATTCTCATCTATAGTAAAACTTTTCCATCCCCTCTTTCCCATGTGGATGAAGGTCTCCATCTACTCTCTCTGTAGCAACTTTTCCTCAAACACTCTAAATGTTCATTTGGCTCCTCGGAAGTCGATTACTTGGATCATATTGTTGGAAAGTTCAGTGTGCATGTGGATCCTAAGAAGATTGAAGCAATGTAAGATTGGCCTCACCCCAAGACTATCAAAAGCTTGCATGGTTTTATAGGTTTAACAATATATTATCGCAAGTTTGTTAAGAATTATGGAAAGATTGTGGCACCTCTCACTTCTCTCCTTAAAAATAATTCTTTCACTTGGACTCTCGTAGTTGATCAGGCCTTTTAAGCCTTGAAGGTGGCTATGTGATTCTTTCAGGAGAGGAATTGGAGCAGTCCTTATGCAATATGGATGACCTTTGGCCTTTACCAGCAAACAATTGTTAGAGCGCCATTTCGATCAATCAATCTAAGAAAAGGAAATGTTGGCTATTCTGCATGCAGTGGATCTTTGATACCCTTATCTATTGGGGAATCACTTCCAAATTAAGATAGATCATCAAAGCCTCAATTAATTTCTGAAGCAATGACCTTCCTTCTCGTAGCAACAAAATGGTGACTAAGCTCTTTGGATATGATTATGAGATAATTTAAAATAAAGGAAAAGAAAATGTGGTTGTTGAGGTTCTTTCCATAAAATATGAATATGGTGGGTCCCTTTTCTCCCTCTACTTCATTGTTCCACATTGGCTCCAAGTTGTTCGCCAGGAAACACTACAAGATCCCAAAATTTTGCATCTAATGCAACAATTGCAATCTAGTTCTCCAGTTTCCTCTGGGTACTCTTGGCATAATGATGAGATTCACTACAAATGTCATTTGTATTTAAGTAAAAAATCACAACTTAAATCCACGTTTCTTTCTGAGCTTCATTCTACACCCACAGTTGTGCACTCAGGGTTTACCAAAACCTATGATCAGTTCAAATGTTGTTTTTCTAAGATGGTATGAAAAAGGATGCTTGCACTTTTGTGGAAGAATGTGATGTTTGTCAATGAAACAAGGGAGAAACAATCAAATCTCCTGGCACACTACAACGACTTCTGATTCCACCCACTATTTGGAGGGACATCTCTATGGATTTTATTGTGGGATTGACTAAAACTAGAAAAAAGTCAGTCATAATAGTGGTTGTTGATCATATTTATAAGTATGTTCATTTTCGTTCTCTTCAACACCAATTTACCGCATCCACTTTGGCTCAACTTTTCATGGATCATGTCTTCAATATTCATGGCATGCCTCATTCTATTTTTTATGATCGAGATCCCACTTTCACCAACAATTTTTGGCAAGAACTGTTTAGGCTATAGGGCATCTAATTGCATCTCAACACAACCTATCATCCACAGACTGATGGTCATACTGAAGTTGTCAACAAGTGTTTGGAAACATATTTGAGGTATTTTTCTTAAGAAAGGAAAAATAAGTTGGCTCAATGGTTACCATTAGTTGAATGGTGGTACAACACTTCTTACCATACAACTACGTGCATGACTCCTTTTGAAGAAGTATATGGGAAAAATCCACCTTTCATTCTCTCCTACATGCTAGGTGTCTCGAAGGTCCATGTGGTTTACCAAATTCTTACATTTTGAGAGGCTATTCTCCATATCCTCAAAGAGAATTTGGTCATGGCTCAAAATTGCATGAAGAAACAAGCAGATAAAAGTCACTCCAAACCTCAATTTCTTGAAGGAGACCATGTGTTTCTTCAACTACAACCTTATAAACAAACTTCACTAAAGGCCGACCATTGTCAAAAACTGGCACTCACATTTTATGGTCCTTATACAGTTCTCAAGCGCTTGGGATAGGTGTCCTATCAGTTATCTTTGTCAAGTCGTTCTAAGATCCATCCTATTTTTCATGTCTCTTGCTTAAAGAAGGTGATTGGAACTAAGAACCAAAATCAAACTAGCCTTCCCGAGTTGGATGAAGAACTCTCCATCTTGTTGTGCCCACAAGCATTTTTGGACCAATATGAGCATCGTCTTCATCAACGTAACATCAAGGAAGTGTTAGTCGACTGGAAAGATACAACTCCAATAGATGCCACCTCGGAGCCAGCTACCATTCTGCAACAATTTCCTCATCTAAATCCTTGAGGACAAGGCTAATTTTAAAGGGGGAGGGAATGTTAGGGACCTAACCTCCCTAACCTCTCACGTAGTTAGAATAATATATTTCCATGTAATAAAGGCCAATATTAATAAGGCCTAGCAATAAGGAAGAATAATTCAAATGTAAGAAAACATAATAGAAGCTTCCACTTTTAGAAGGATTTTCCTCTAGATTGTTCTTTTGGATAGATAGATTTAGTATAAATAGGAGCAAAGGGTATTAGAAGTTTTTCCTTCATAAATTATTTTAATAGAGCTACTCTCTATTATAGGTTTCCCCCTCAAAGAGACAAGTGAACATTGTTTCCTATCATAAAGGTATAATTCCATTGTTGTAGTTCCATATAATTTGGTTTTCCAATGTTATCTATGTATTTTTTTCATATTTTGTTGCTATCTCGGTGTTATTCTCTACATTATTTCTCTTTTCTACTAATATAATAGATTTGGTACCTTATAGAAAGGAAACAATTTTTTTAGAGATGAAGCATAACAGAGAGAGTTTTTGTTCCTAATTGAGGAAATGAAGGAAGGATGCATAGGTTCACTTTCTAAAGAAGGGTCTTGGTGTTTTTTCACAAGTTCTTTGTGTAAATCGAGTGGAAGCTCCTACTGTAAACTTTCTTTGTGTGTGGCACGAGCTAGGCTTGACACATTGTTGTTTTGTATTAATAATTTTGGTGTTAAGTTGGTTTGGATGCCCATTTGCACATTTCGTTCTTATTCTGTATACATGTTCTTTACTTGTTGTATTAGCTAAGTATAAGAAACACACATAACGGATAAGTAATAAACGAAATGAAGAAGTAAGGTGTAGTCTGGTCCAAGTAAGTTGGTGTGGCTTTGTCGCTAGTTGAATAGTCGTGATGCCACAGTGGGAATGTTGGATGATTATGTCATCCAACCAAAGGTTCACCAACTCCATGACAGGTGGTATCAGAGAAAGAAACAAATCGCACATCAGAGAAAACTATACATAGTTGGTTTGGTGGATGGTTTGGTGAGCTTATCATAGAATCTTTGACCCTTATCCACTATTATAGTTAGAAAAATTGTGAGGGAGGGGAACACTTGTTGACATGAAAGGTTGTTGTAAAGGAAATTATGTGGTGTGAAAGAAGGGAGCAAAACCACAAAGTTGCAACAACGATCGCAGATGACATACATGTGTGAAAACAGTGACAAACACATGAAGGAATTGATGACCGATGACAAAACAAAGCCAAACCCTAATGAAGAATGGAATATGAGCATGGAAGAAGCGAAAAAAAATTAGAGAATATCAGGTAAATCATTGCATGGTGGGATTCGTGGGATGAAGGACATAATACTCTCTCACTGGATGAACTTTGAAGACTTCCAAGTCTCAGATTTAGATTTTCCCAAGGAGGGTGAATCCATGTCCATCATCGATGTCGTTGTGGAATATCCGAATTCATTTGAAGACATCAACTCTATCATATGTGAAGTATGTTTGAGGAACCATTTCACAAAGTATTTTCATTTCACAAAGTATTTCCCGAAGACAAAGAACAAATTCAGTGCATAGAAGAAATCATGCAACAAAGAGTTCATGAACGAAACCAAAACTTTGAACTCTGAAAGGGTGGAGTCACTTATGAAGGATCAGGATGCCCAGGCCAGAAGTGAAGTCAAGGGAATGAGGAAAGGAGAATTACTTGACCCCATAGGTATGCCAATTCCTTGTTTCTTGTGCAAATTTAACCATTTTGCATGAAATTTCCCATTGAAGGAATAATTGGAACTGATGGATGAAAACCATGTGCAAATTGTAAGGAAGGAGCTCGCATCCTTGGGAGAAGTAAGCAAACCATAGAAAAAACCATCAAAGGAAATGGCGGAAGGGTTATAGAATTTGATGAAGCATCTGGATGAGTTCAAGGCAAGGGACCATGGATAGTGTTCATAATAAAGAGAAGGCATACTTTGTTTTGTGAATGAAACGATATGTGGGGTGAAGGTGACAACCTTGGTTGACACCAAAGTGACTCACAGCTTCATAAGTGAACGAAATACTACATCGATCCATTGTGAGTCTGAGGGAAGTATGGTTTCGTTTATGGTAGTCAACTCGGCGATGAATTCAGTGACTGGAGTAGTTTGTTTTGCACCGTTGAGAGTCAGGAATTGGTTTAGCACTTGGAATTTCATGGTGGCTCTGTTAGATGATCATGTGATAATCATGGGGTACAATTTTCTCAAGTATGCCAAAGAAGTTCTTGTGTCACATGAGGGTTTCTTGGTCTTCCTAGATGAATCAAAAATGCCAAAAGTTCCCATGATGATGAAGAGAAATCTTGAACGGAAGCCCAAGAATACTCCAATCAGGTTGATTGAGGGAGTCTGCGGAGGTGTGGAAAGACCTTGTGATGTGGTGTAGCAAAAAGAGGTGAATTCAACCATAGCTTCTTTAAGTGTCTTGATTAAGTATAACAAACATGCATAACAAATAAGTAATAAATGAAATGAAGAACTAAGGCATAGTGTGAGCCAAGTAAGACATTATGGCTTTGCCACTTGTTGAATAATTGTGGTGTCATGGGATATTGGGAACGTTAGATGATTTGGCCATCCAACCGAAGGTTCACCAAATTCCTAACAGGTAAACTTTCACTCATCCCAAATGTATTTGGATTTTGGACCATTAACCTGTTTCAAGAAAGACCATCCCTTAGCCAAGTATAAAAAATTTAAGTCATACTCTACAACCATTGCTTAAAAATATATTAAAATATCAAATTTTAATTTAAATATATTAAAATATTACTTAATAATTTAAAGAATTAAAATACATACAAATAAATTAAATATTGGAAAATTAATATTTAAAAAAAATTCCCGTCTTATATTAAAATAAGAATTATTTAAATAGATAGATACAAATATTAAAATAAAAATGATTTAAATAATTTTTAAATAAAAATATGGATAGATACAAATATTAAAATAAAAATGATTTAAATAATTTTTAAATAAAAATATGGTTGGAGTAAAATTTAAAAAATAATAATTATTTAATAAAGCATTTTTAAAAACATTCCTTAATATTTTAATTTAAAGCACATCATCACCATAGCATGATATACAAATCAAAGCACGATTATGGACTTTGAAAAGTCTAATCACAATTATAGTATTGTCATTGTTATTAATTAGCACTTGAGTAGGGAGGTGTTATACAATCTAATATGGGGTAGATACTGAATCCTTAGTGTGATGGATTGACATTAGATAATAGCAATACATTCTAAAAAATCATAAAGTTGGTACAATTAAAAATAATTATCATTGTTATTATAAAAATAAAATGGGTTTATTTAAACAAAACAACAAAAAATATGGTTGGAGTAAAATTTAAAAAATAATAATTATTTAATAAAGCATTTTTAAAAACATTCCTTAATATTTTAATTTAAAGCACATCATCACCATAGCATGATATACAAATCAAAGCACGATTATGGACTTTGAAAAGTCTAATCACAATTATAGTATTGTCATTGTTATTAATTAGCACTTGAGTAGGGAGGTGTTATACAATCTAATATGGGGTAGATACTGAATCCTTAGTGTGATGGATTGACATTAGATAATAGCAATACATTCTAAAAAATCATAAAGTTGGTACAATTAAAAATAATTATCATTGTTATTATAAAAATAAAATGGGTTTATTTAAACAAAACAACATTTATATGCACTGTGTAAAACTTGACATGGAATGAAATAATAATTCAATAAAAAATTACTGTTTAATAAATTGGATCCTTCTATGTGCTTGATAGATAGGGGTTTAATATGGATCTATGTTATTATTAGAAACATTTCAATCATAAACATTAGTGAATTTGACTAATCTATATATATGAATGGGTTCTAACATAGATGAAATGGTTTTAACATAGATTAGAAAAGGATTAGGGAAGAAAAAATCTGACATATAGGGGAAAACAAATGTTCTCATGATCCAACACAAAAGAGAAAGGCCTAGTGGGAGCCTTCACTCAAGGGGCAGGGTTAAGGACAAATTCTTAGTGGAGTCACCAAAATGTAGCATGAAGGTTAGAATGAAACACCATACTACCACAAGGAGAGGGGAGAGAGTGGAGCTACCACTTGATTTCTAAGATTATTGTGTGTGTGTGTGTGTGTGTG
>CBVK0102577727.1:0-11268 GCA_900067695.1 Picea abies | reverse complement strand
GAAGAAGAAACCAGAAGAAAAGCTCTTCATGTAATCTAACAAAACCATATATATATATTTTTTTTTTGAGAAGGTTGAGTATGAGTTGAAGTAATATAAAACAAATTCAATCCAAAAAGTGGATACATCAAGTTATATAATTGATAAGGAAAGCACTACATAGATTTTCGATGCTAGGTTTTTGCAAAGTAGAAGAACCAAGTAATACATGACTGTGGATTTATATTTTCATATCAAATAGTTTGTTTCATGTGCTATGGAGGATAAGGGGAATCAAAACAGTGATATTCTCAATAAGTTGGACAGACACACGAGAATATCATCAATGCTATTTGGATCTCTCATGTTGATAGTGGAAAAGAAGATGGAGGAAGAAAAAGAAGCTTAGGAAGAACTTGAAGTAAGGATGGTAGCAAAGTTGAAATAAGGATGGTAGCAAAGGTGAAGAAAGAAGCTGATATTTTAGCAACAATATCAAAAGAAGTAGCTCAAGCTTACGCCTATTCTTCTTATGCTCATTGATATGGATTTCATTTGTGCAATAAATTTTAGGTTTTTTTTGGATTTTTTCTAATCATCATTATTATTTTATTTTAAATAAATAAAGTTTCTATTCATATTTAAAAATAATAATTTTTTTAATTCATAATAAATTACAATTGGTGAAAAACAATGATAGAATATCATAACAATGTTCATATCGATAAAAATGTTCATATTTTTGATACTTACGAAACAATTCCTTTCAAAGAGCAATAACAATTTGACTTTTCTATAAACTTCTTTGACTTGTTTTTGATAACTATGAGACAATTCCAATTAACAACAATTTGACTTTTGTTATAAAGTTATTTGACTAATCTATAAACTTTTCTGTACATATTTAATAAATAAATTTAACTAACCAAAATCAACTTTTATTAAAATACAGCTATCTACATTTTTAGAATTTCCAAATAATGTACTTCAACATATCTCAGTGTTAGTATAAATAAATGTATTTATAATTAATTATATTTAAAGTGTTCTTAATGTCTCTATAATCTCATGTGATGTGGTGTGGTGTGATTTACAAGTGTTGCAGGTTGTTGGCATTGTCTTAAAATATATTAATTTTCTGTGACATATTAAATGTTTATGTTATGTGGGATGCGTTTTGCATAGTTTTTGGAGTTTATGTTGTTTTTTAATAGTGTAATTGTTATGAAAATATAAATATTTATTTTCATATTTACATATTTGTTACACATTAGTTTTTGGAGTTTATGTTGTTTTTTGATAATGCAATTGTTATAAAAATATAAATATTTGTTTTCATATTTACACATTACACATTTGTTTGAGAAGAAATTTGGTGTAATTGGAATTTATATTTATAATTATAGTGAGTATTTTAATCTATAAAAATTTACTTTAACATAATTGAAATAACTAGAATTGTTTTAATTAAATCTAAGAAATTTATGAAAATATAATACATTTTATAATTTAGTATATACATATACATAAATTATCCCAATACAAAACTATTTAAATTTAAAATCTTTTAAATATAATTTGTTTTAATTGTTTTTTAAATCTTTCTGATACTTAATCTATACTTAATTTATATGATTAATGTATGAACTATACATGTGTCTATGTCAAACTAACAGCCTAAACCATGAGCATATAAGAGGGAATATGAAATAATTTTATTAGTTACTCACAACTAGTAATGAGAGACTAATAAAAATGTTTGTATAATCCATCAAAACACAACTAGATCAAATTTCTGATCATTAAATATTTCTGCATCACAGAATTCCAAATTGATTTAAATCATATCGCAACAAATTCTCAAAAAAAAAATTCAAACCATGTCCATTACACAATTTTAAATTAAATTAAATTACACAAAACATCAATCTTATATAATAACCATTAAACCTACTCAAACTGTATTGAACACAGTCTAAAATTTTTATTCAAATCACACCCACATTAAAACTGGTCAATGTACAGCATTGTGTGCCTCATAGGGTTTAATCACTCAACACACTATATTCATCCTGAATTTTATCGTATGTTAGTAAAAAAATTCTCTAAAACAGTTCAAGTTTTGTATACAAAAACATAAGCTAATCTTTGCTGGGTTATGATTTTCTCCCAGCGCTATGGAGCAAATTCACTTCTGTAATTATTACTACCTTCGTTCGCGTTCGATTTAATAATTTTCTGGTTCTCCATAACGAGTTTTAATTCTCCTCCTCCGCCCCTTTACTCCGATTATCCTCCGTTTTTCATTCTCGTTCTCATAATCGCCCACTTTGTTCTTCATCAGGAACGGCCAAATTCGTTTGAAGATTTTCTCAAGCCTGTGAATCCAAGGCTGGTCAATGAAGGGAACCTGAACGATGGCATAGTCGACTCCCGCCATGGCCAAAGCTTCAGTTGAAGGCATATACTCACTTCCATCTATTTGCAGACACCCAAAGATAAACTTTCTAAATATATTCATTTTGAACTGATCTCATAACTGCTCTCTTGTCAATTCAATTTTCCTTATATATTCATTTTTCAACTCATCGCATGGCCCTTCGTTCTCCCAAGGTACCCTCGTTTCAATTTTCTGAATATTTTCATTGTTTTCCAACGCGGAAGTACCTGATTTTCCACGAAATTCAATTTTCCAAATATATCATCTTTTTTAAACTGGGGTGGGTGGTTTCGTTACCATTCATTATCAGGTATAATTGAGAGATAGTTCCGGGTAGTAGGGCAAGGCAGTTCGTGAGTAGGGATTTTGCATCAAATCCTGCCGGTATTTTTTTGACACCTCAGCCCTATTTAGAGCCATACTTTCTTCTCCTCAGATAATTTTTAATAGTTGACTCACCTTCATCTCTGAGAAATACCATATGGGAACATGATCTAGAAGGTTAGTTGTTACTCTCTTAGATTAATTGGAGTTGATAGAGACAAAAGGAAACAAGAGAAAGTGAATTCGGGATTTCCTCCACCTCTACCTCTATCAACTCTCACTCTCTAACTATATTTAAGGTGGGTTTTTCTCTATATTTCAAGTGGGTTTCCCTCTAGATCTTCATTCACTATCAACTTTAACTATTTTCCTAAAGTGAGATTGGGTGTATGTTCTTTCTAGCGTGATAGCTACATGGAGTAGGGAGAATCCAAAGCAATTAAAGGACTTTTATCTCCACACATCGCCCGAGCTAGCTTATAGATGGCTCATCCATGCTGTTATCATTGCATTCACAAGGAGATTAAAGAATTTTGTAGAGGATTAAGGAGATCATAGAGGAATGTGTATTTAGCTTGGGAGGATTAAGGAGATCGTAGAGGAATGTGTATTTAGCTTGGTCCACTCCAAGTAATTTTGAATTTTTTCTCAATATGTAAGTGTTAAAACTCTAATCACAAGTTAGTTTACCTAATTGTTATATAGTTACATGACAGTTATGGTCTTTTTGTATTATATATGTATGTCTATGTACATGATTATTTGTTCATTGATGAATATAGAGTATGCTTTTTCTGTATTTATCTCTGTTCATCATGGTTTCTTGATTGCTTCAGTTATTTCTATTATGTTTCTGCTCTTTTCTTCATTATGAATTTAACAGTAAGAACATGGATACTCCTATGGATATTACATAAATCCGAAAAAAACTTATAACTATTGTTGGAATGGAAAAAATAAATGTGTCGATGTGTAGGTTGAAAAATAGTAGGAAGTTGGAGGCCTTCATGGCTGTTAGGCCTAAGATTAAATCAACGGGATGCCACTATAACCAAATCTATAAGATATAGTAATATCTTGTGACTTAAAAAGGGCCAAGGTGTCCCAAGTCACACCAGAGTGGTCCTCTCTCTAGTGGATATGATGCAGGAGTAGTGCTCCACCTCAACACGTGCCAATTGATTAGCATGATTGATGGGCATTCGAGGAAGGGAGAGGCATCACCCCCTCATTTTGCGTTTGAGATCTAAATCATGATTAAGGAAATTAATGTTGTCAGGATGGTAGAGCCAAGTTGTGCCTTCGCAAAAGCTGTAGATGAGGTCACCATTAAGTGGTTGACGGTAGGGGGGATCTATATCTGATTCAGATCATATTTCCATCATTGTTATCTTCCTCATTAGTTAGGCATTTTGAATGGTGATTAGCCACCAATAGCTTAGCTTGGAGGGAAGCTCATCGAGCCCCTCTTGTATAAATATTTTTATTTTTTCCTAGTAGAGTAAGTTGAATGGAGGAGAGTTGAGAGTCGAGATTCAGTCATAGTCCGGACTCACATATTGTAATGTGCATTCCACCATTAATAAGAAAAGAACAGGTTTTTCGTATTTATCAATTTCTGTGTAATGGATGTTTAGTTTTGAATGTCGTTCATATGCTTTTCTACTGTAGATGTATGTTAGAAATCATTTGGAAGGATAGAATTATAATCTTCTATCTGTGAGTGTGTTGGATTAATTCTGGTTCTTTAGGCTAAGCGCAAGGAGTGCGAGATAGAGAGTTGAAACTCTGTGAGCCAATGCAAGGAGTGTGTGTCTGAATTCATTCAATTTGGAAGAGAAGTTGTCAGGAGGGCACACCAGGATAATCCATAGACTTAGAGGGGAAATTCAAGGTTGCTAAATACATTAGAAAGAAAGGTTGTGTGGGAGAAAACACAAAGAAGAGTTCCTGAACACTCTGTAAGACTCTGCCAGTAGGGCATTGAGCTAGTGCAAGTGCGCATAGGAGAAACACATTCTGGAGTGTTGGATACATTGAGAAAACCTCGGGGTTGTTGAATACTCTGAGGAAGGAAGGATTCACAAGTCTGCATTCAACGAGAAAAGGAGATGCCTTAATACTTATGGAAAGACTCAGGGAGAACCATTAGAAGGATTAAATGAGCGCAAGGAGTGCGCCAAGGATAAAGTAAGTTAATCTTACAAGCTCATGAGGAAGGGTGTCAAGTTGCTAGGAAGGAACTAGAAAGTCCCCAGAAGAGCGTAGAAGAACTAAGAACCTTGAAGGTTTCAAGCTGAGCAAAATCTCAGGAGAACTAGTGTAGAACTCTGCAAGGAGAGCAAAGAAAGAGCCGAGAACAGTCTAAGTCTCGGGCATAAAAAGTGCTAAGTGTGTGCACAGAAGGAAGGAATCGTAGAAGTCCTGAAGAGAAGGAGAATAGCCCATCATTGAGAGGAGAAAGTTAGCAAGAGATCATATGATCTGGGAGTTAGAGATCTGGAAGGTTTTCCAAGAGAGAACAAGAATCTTCATGAAGTCGTGAAGAGAAATTTAAATCCAGACCGTTGCATTTGGAAGGGATGCATGGAAGCGATCCACACACTTTGGAGGAGTAGAATTACGGGAAACATCCAAGGAGGACAATGAGAGACTCCCAAAGGATGGAGTTTTAATAGATCACAGTCATCGATCTGAAGGAGGAAAGGGGATCGTTGATCCTCGTGCCATTTGAGTTCACCGATTCGGAGTTCGGGAACATAGTAGTTGGTCATTGTGGAACAAGCCGAAGCCCGAAGCCCAAAGAAATTTTGTGGTTTATCCCCAAGACATAGCACGAGGTCATATGATAGAAGGGGCCTAGCACAGAAAAATAATGTCGACGTCAAATTTCTTCAAAGGGCCAGGAAGAGAGCCGCGAAGTCGGTGCGACCCGCATTTTGGAGAAAGAGGGACATGTGATAAATTATATTCGGTTCTAGGAGAGAAATGAAGAGTGAGTTCGACTCGGGTATTTGAACGATCCTAGACTGGGAGGTCGCACAACCTCGAGGGAGAGAAGGAAAGGGGAGGGGGTTTGCGTCAGAGTGGTATCATAGCCTGAGCTCGAATGTAGATAGTAGGTGAAGAGAGGCATAGTGAGATGCTCTATGGAGACTATTGCAAGGTGCACAGTAGATGGTAAACATGTAGGTAGGCTGCAAGAGAAGAAAGATGGCCTCTGGAGGTCATAAGCAATGTAGAGGAGAAGAATTCCTGCAGAGAAGCAAGGAAGATATGGACAAGGAGCTCAATGAAATCCGAGAAGAGATGGGGAAGCTAGCATTTAGAATGTAGCAGGAGGGAAGAATGCACTGGAGATATGAGTGGCCTTTGAAAATGAAGGCTAAGTGGCATGTTCGTAAGTTGTTGGACAGGGGTCAACAACAAGTGTTAAAGAGGTGGCTTAGATATGTCAAAAGCATCAATGGAGAGGAAAAGAGATCTGGCAAAGATCATGCAGGTTTCTAGGTGGGCAATGAGAAGGGATCAGTTGATCTCGTAAACTTCTAGGAGGGCAGAGGAGGCATCCCAATTTTCCATGTGGGCAAGGGAGAAGATATGAGATCAGGTGATATTTCATGTTAGCAAGGGGTGTTTCCAGGTGGAGAGGAGGTGGAAGAAATGCCTCATCCATATGAATATTCATGCGGATCTGCAAGCCGTGTGAATGAATATGACGAGAAGTTGAAAACTTTTGTCACAAAGGAGAAGGATCAGAGGAGCGTTCTGGTCATTGGGGGAATATACATATTCCTTCCAAGCGATTGAGGAGAGTATAGAACAGTTTTTGCAGATGCAACAAAAGGAAAACAAGCTGAGTCTATGATGGAGAATAAGGAGAAGATACTAAAGTCTACCCCAATGGAAGAGGAACACCCAATTGAGTCACTCATTTAGTGGGAGATGGAGTTGAAGATGTTGGAGGATTGGTTGAGTGGTCTGGAACCAGAAGATGGCTTCCATGATATATCCATGCCAGAGGAGACATGTCAACATGATTTGTAGCTGGAGGTAGTTGGAATGGGACCAGTCGAAGAAATGACAAGAGTTATTCTATCAGAGGAGGTAGTTGAAAAATGGTTCAGTGACGAGACTGCAAAATTGGAGTTTGTAGCAGAGCGGCCAGTCAGCGCCATAAGGGATCAAAGCAACATAGGAGGTCAGGATGATCTACCCATAGAGAAACATGAAGAGTTACAGCCATGAAGACTGCACAAGGAGAACCAATTGGTGATGCAGCTGGAAGAGGTGATATAGAATATAAGAGAGCTAATTGTGAAGTCAGCACAAGAAGTGGTCAAGAATGAGAATATGGACAGAGGATAACGTGCACAAGTAGCGAGGAATATGTCGAAGCAACAACAACAAAGCAAAGGAGTAGAAGAAAAACTCCAGGAGAAATTTTGGGATCCAGGGTGATTTCAACAGAGCTAGGAAACTCATGAGTAGGTGCTCATGAATTTTCATAGCTGTGGAATATGATGCAGGAGAATCGCTCCACCTCAACACACACTAGCTGATTAGCACGATTGATGCACATTCAAGGAAGTGAGAGGTGTCGCCCTCTCATTTTCCCTTCAAAATCTAAACTGTGATTAAGGAAATTAATGTTTTCAAGATGGTAGAGCCAAGTTGTGCCTTCGCACAAGCTGTAGATGAGGTCACCATTAAGTGGTTGATGGTAGGGGGCACTTGTATCCAATTTGGATCAAATTTCCATCATTTTGATATTCCTCGTTTGTTAGGTGTTTTGAATGGTTCTTAGACACCACTAGCTTAGCTTGGAGGGAATCTCATCAAGACCCTCTTGTATAAATCTTTGTATTATTTCCCAGTAGAGTAGGTGGAATGGAGGAGAGTTGAGAGCCGAGACTCAGTCGTAGTCTGGAATCACATATTGTAATGGACATTCCGACATTAATATGAAAAGAACAAATTTTCTTGTTTATCAATTTATGTGTAATGAATGTTTAGTTTTGAATGTCATTGATATGTGTTTCTATTGTAGATGTATGTTATAAATCGTTTGTAAGCATATAATTATAATCTTCTATTTGTGAGTGTGTTGGATTAATTCTGTTTCTTTAGGCTAAGCACAAGGAGTGCAGGGCAAAGAGTTGAAACTCTATGAGACAATGCAAGGAGTGTGTGTCTCAACTCATTCGAGTTAGAAGAGAAGTTTCCATGAGGGCACACTGGGATAATTCACAGACTCAGAGGGGAAATTCAATGTTGTTGAATACCTTGGAAAGAAAGGTTGTGTGGGAGAAAGAACAATGCAGAGTTACTGAACACTCTATAAGACTCTTCCAGGAGGGCATTGATCTAGTGCAAATGTGCACATGAGAAACACATTCTAGAGTGTTGGAGACATTGAGAGAACCCTAGGGTTGCTGAATAATCTGAGAAAGGAAGGTAGTCCAAGTGTGCATTGAGCAAGGAAAGGAGATGCCTTAATAATTTTGGAAGAACTCAGGGAGAAACCATAAGAAGGCTTAAATGAGTGCAAGGAGTGTGCCAAGGATAAAGTAAGTTCATCTTACAAGCTCAAGAGGAAGGGTGTTAATTTTCTAAGAGGGAACTAGAAAGTATGCATAAGGGCACATGAGAACTAAGAACCTTGAAGATTTCAAGCCAAGAAAAATCTAGGGAGAACTAGTGCAGAACTCTACAAGGAAGAGAAGAGAAAATGACAAGAAAAGTCTAAGTATCGAACATAAAAAGTTATAAGTGTGTGCACATGAGGAAGGACTCATCGAATTCCCAAAGGGAATCATAATTGTCCATCGTTGGGAGGAGACAGGTGGCGAGAGATAAGGGGATTCAAGAGTTAGAGCTCCAGAAGGTTTTCCAAGAGTGAATAGGAATCTTCGTGAAGTTGCAAAGAGCGGTTTAAATCAAGATCATTGGATTTGGAAGGGACACGTGGAAGAGATCCACACACTTCAGAGGAGTAGTGTTCCAGAAAACATTCGAGGCGGAAAACGAGAGACTCTTGAAGGTTAGAGTTTGAATAGATCGCAGTCATCGATCTGAAGGAGGAACGGGGACTGTTGATCCTCGCACCATTTGAGTTCATCGATTCAAAGTGCAGGAATGTAGGAGTTGGTTGTTGTGGAACAAGTCAAAGCTCGAGGCCTAAAGCCCGAAGTGCTTTTTTGGTTTAGCCCTGGGACATAGACCGAGGTCATATGATAGAAGGGGCCTAGCACAAAAAACTATTTTCATCGTCAACTTTCTTCAAAGGGATAGGAAGAGATCCGCAAAGATGGTGGGACCTGCACTTTGAAGAAAGAGGGACTGTGATAAGGTATATTGGATTCCAACAGGGAACCAAAGAGTCAATTTGACTCAGGTATTCAAATGATCCTAGATTGGGAGGTCGCACAACCCCAAAGGAGAGGAGGAAAGGGGAGGAGGTTTTCATAAGAGTGGTATCAGAGCTTGAATTTGCCTATAGACAACAGGTGAAGAGAGAGAGAGTGAGATGCTTTGTGGAGACTATTGCAAGGTTCACAATAGATGGTAAACAACCAGGTAGGCTGCAAGAGAAACAAGATGATTGTTGGAGGTCATAAGCATGGTCAAGGAGAATATTGACCATAGAGAAGCAAGGTGGAGATGGACAAGGAACTCATTTAAATTTGACAAGAGATGGAGAAGCTAGCATTTAGAATGCAGTAGGAGGAAAGAATGCATTGGATCTATGAGTGGCCTTTGAAAAGGATATCTAAGTGCCCTGTTTGGAAGTTGTTAGATAGAGGTTAGCAACAGGTGTTAAAGAGGTTGTTTAGATATGCCAAAAACCTCAATGGTGAGGGAAACAGATCTGGCAGAGGTCCTACATGTTTCCAGGTGGGAAATGAGAAGGGATCAGTTGATCTCATAAACTGGCAGGAGGGAAGAGGAGACATCCTAATTTTCCAACTGGGCAAGCGAGAAGAGATGAGCTCAGATGAGACTTCATTTCAGCAGGGGGTGTTGATAGGTGGAGAGGAGGCGAAAGAAAGACCTCATCCATATGAAGATTCATGTGGAGTTGTAAGCCGCGTGAATGAAAATTATGAGAAGTTGAAAAGTTTCATCACAGATCGGAAGAGCGTCGTGTAGGGAAAAATTATGAGAAGTTGAAAAGTTTCATCACAAAGGAGAAGGATTAGAGGAGCGTTATGGTCATTGGAGGAATCCAGATATTCCTTCCAAGCAATCGAGGAGAGTCTAGCATAGGCTTTGTAGATGCAACAGAAGGCAAGCAAGCTAAGATTATAATGGAGAAGAAGGAGAAGGTACTGAATTATGCCCCAATAGAAGAGGAACACCCAATTGGGTCACTCACTAAGTGGGAGATGGATTTGAAGATGATGGAGGATTGGTTGAGCAGTCCGAAACCAGAAGATGGTTTCCATGAGATAGCCATGCCGTAAGAGACATGCCAACACGAGTTGCAACTGGAGGTAGTTGGAATGGGACCAGTTGAAGAACTGAAAAGAGTTAGTCTATCAGAGGAGGTAGATTAACAGTGGTTCAGTGATGAGACTGCATATTTGGATTTTGCAGCAGAGTGGCTAGTCATTGTCACAAGGGATCATAGCAACATGGGATTTTAGGATGATTTACCCATAGATAAGCATGAAGAGTTGTAGCCTAGCAGACTTCACAAGGAGAACCAGTTAGTGAAGCAGTTGGAAGAGGTGATATAGAAGATAAGGGATATGATCGTGAAGTCAGTGGAAGAAGTGGTCATCAAGGAGAAGTTGGATAGAGGAGAACCTGCAAGAGCAGCGACAAATATGTTGAATTTGCAACAACGAAGTAGAGGAGCAGAAGAACAACTCCAGGAAAGAGTTTGGGATCTATGGGGATTTCAACAGAGCTGGGAAGCTCATAATCATGAGCTCATGAATTTTCATATCTGTGGAGTATGATGCAGGAGCATCGCTCCACCTCAGCACGCGCCAGCTGATGAGGTCAGTGGAAGAAGCGGTCATCAAGGAGAAGCTGGACAAAAAGGAACTTGAACGAGCAAAAGGGAAGATGCAGAAGAAACAACAGAATCAAAGCATAGGAGCAGGAGAACAACTGCAAAAGAAAGTTTGGGATCCAAGAGGATTTCAACAGAGTTGGGAAGCTCATAAGAAAGAGCTCATGAATTTTTGTAATCGTGGAGTATGATGCAGGAGCATCGCTCCACCTCAGCACGCGCCAGCTGATTAGAACGGTTGATGTGCATTCAAGGAAGGGAGACGTGTCACCCTCTCATTTTTCCTTCAAAATCTAAATCGTGATTAAGGAAATTAATGTTTTCAGGATGTTAGAGCCAAGTTGTGCCTTTGCACAAGTTGTATATGAGGTCACCATTAAGTGGTTGACTGTAGGGGGGTCTATATCTGATTCGAATCAAATTTCCATCATTGTGATCTTCCTCATTAGTTAGGAATTTTGAATGGTGATTAGACACCACTAGCTTAGCTTGGAGGGAAGCT